>MEHQ01004288.1:21851-82976 GCA_008828725.1 Saccharina japonica
TAGGGGTTATTCTCGCGCGCGCGGGGGGGGGGGGGGGGGGGGGTCGCGGTCGAGAGGTGCGCAGCCGAATGGCTTGGGAGCTAGCGCGTGTGAAAACTTATGACCACACTCCCAGCGAGTTTTTTGTTTGTTTGTTCTTTGCACGGCCGTAAATTCTTCAATGACTGGGCGATTTTTTTCCACGCGGTTGGGTCTTTGCCTTTTCCAACCTCCTGCTCCTGTGTCGCCCTCTGGTTGTGCCTCCCGTTACCTCCGGCGCCTTTTAATGGGCGCGCGTACCTCCATTGGTCGTTCGTAACTTTAGCAGTGCTCGTCTGTGGTACCTTATTTGGTGGCCGCGTGTCTTACTTCAGTAATCGTTTGTACCTTCGTTTGTCCGTGTGTATATACTGTACCTCCATCATTGCTCGGCTGTACCCTATCCCCGTTTTTTTTACCCATCATTTTATCTTTGACATCCTGCTGTGTCTTCGGTACCATTCCTCGTGGAGGGGGTCAATGTTTGCCGTTACGTCACAACGCATGTGCGCTCTGCTCATCACGATTGTTGTTTCCTTCCTCACCCCCCCCCCGCCCCTCGATAGTCACATGGCTTCTTCGCAAAGCTTGATGCAAGCATTGCCTGCCTCGTCATTGAAAGCCCGACGTGCTCCCTCCGTCCCGGCATTGTAGGGATGCGAGGGTCTATGGCCATACGACTACGACCATGCGTGACATGCGGCTTACCCCCCCCCCCCCCGTGAACGGGGATAAGATTAGCAAAACATTTCTTTGTAATATATGGAAACAACGTAGTGAGCCCCCAACTGTTGGAGGTGTCTTTATTAGGAGTAGGAACAGTGCTCCGTCTCGAAAGGGATGCGTGGTCAATGATCAAATGTCTAAGGCAAGCAGTAAATGAGTACGCCCCCCCCTGCAAGCAATGTCTTCTGCCTGGTTTGGTGAAAAACCGACATGCTCCGTCCCGGCATTGTAGGGATTCGAGGGTCTATGGTCATACTTCGACTATGACCATGCACGACATGAGTAGAGGCCTAGGGTTAGGGCTTCGTCTGTTGTTCCACCACTATGTGATGGTATCACGTACTACGGCTATAAAGCGGTGCAATACGTACCGGTATGAGTCACGTGGCGTACTAGTAACGGGAACGTCTCCTTAGAGAATAGCAGTATGAGTACACACGCGGATACGTACTACGAGTATGAGATCATGTTACGTGCTAGTAACGGAAACGTCTCCGGAGATAGTACATGTATGAAGATACATGCTCCAGGGGACAGTCTAGTTGTGGACTGGCCCCTCCCATGGCACTCTGTTCTTGTGCGCAATCGAGCTTCATGAGATAAGCAACAAGAAGAACTTTATTTAGAAGAAGAGAGCGCATTGGCCCCCCCCTCCCCCCTGCTGGAAGTTTCACCGCCCCCCCAAGCCCCAATTCTCTCTCTTTGTATACATTCCGCTCACAAAAACCTCACAAAAACCTTGCCGGCTCTGGTGTTTGCTTTGTTTTTTTGTTTTGGCGAACGTAAAACGATAACGCGTTTTTCATTACAACCTGGCAGGCGGCGAGGACCTTGATCCACCGGGGCTTTGACAACGTGTTCGTTCTCTCCGGCGGCCTGGTCGCCTTCGCAAGGGGCTTCAGCCCCTTCGTCGAGGGAGACGTCACCACCCTGCCCTCGATGCCTCCCAGTGGCGGCGGCGGCGGCGGCAGCGGCAGTAGCGTTGGATGTGGTGGGAGATCGACAGCCGCAGCGTCGCGCGACCGGCGCTCGAAGGCTGGCAGCGCAAGCGCAAGTGACGGCGGCAGCGTCGGCGCGACCGGGAGCAGCGTCCACAGCGGAGGCCGCACGGTTGCCCCGAGCGGTGCCAGGCTAGACTACAGGGGTAACAGCGGCAGTGGCCGTAGCGTGGTCGTGAGAGGGGGCCTTGGCAACAGTTCTCTCCGACACGGCGGCGGCGGTGGTGGGATCGCCCCCCGCGGAGCGCGGGGAGAAGCGCGAAGCGGAGCCGGTGGCGCGGCTTCAGCGGCGGTGAATAGGCGGGGCTCGGCGAGAGGCGGCGGCGGCGGCGGCATCGCTTGCTCAGGCGGCCAAGGCAGCGGTGCACCGCTCTGCGCTTTGGGCGGGGGTGAAGGGGAGGGTCGAAGCTGGGATCGGGCCGACTTGCGGGGGCTTACCCACGGAGCCGGGGCGGGGTCGTGTTCTATCGTAGGAGGTGGTAGGGGTGCGCCGGGCGGCCATGGGCTGGGGGAAGCTGCCGTCGCCGCTGCGTCTGCTTCCGCTGCCTCGGCGGCTCGTCGGCGTGGTGGTGGGGCCGGCCGGGGGGTACTGGATGGAGGAGGAAGAGGAGGAGGAGGAGAAGGGGGAGATGGGCACACGTCGAAGGGCAGCGCCGTTTCCGTGGCCGACTCGGTTATTTCAAGGGCGACCGCGCGGCGCGGGAGATGGTGACCGCGATACAACCACCACTTTGTAACTGCATCTTATTTTCATCACGAGATTGATTTTCGTTTTGGCGCGCGTTTCGTTGGCTAGGCCTTTCGGGGTCTTCCGATTTCCGCTGTATCGATTCTTAAATCCGGAGATGAGATGCACGAGCAAACATGACCACGACAAGAGCGGGCCTTCGGTGCTCTCCCTCCCTTGCCCTCCTGCCCCCCCCCCTCCCACCCGCGCTGTTTTGGCTGTTGGCTGGCTTGCCGGTGCGGGCGGCCGTGAATCGTGCGGGAGGTGTCTCGGCTGTACATTTCCGCTCGCCAGAAAATTGCCAATGCTGTCCGCATCGGCAGGAGGCAGCGGCTCGAGGAACCGTGCCCTGTCACATGGACGAGCATTACTCAATGTCGATGTCGCGCCCTCTGTTTTTTTTTTCCAGCTTAAAATGCGGGCAATATGCCTTTCTTTCGTTCGATTGCTTTGCTTTCTGTTTTTGCCTGAGCTATCCTCCCGCGCTGGAGTCATCTTTACGGTGACGGCTACCAGCGGCCAACTTCTACAAAGTAGAAGATAGCCTCAAAAGCAGTGGAAATACGGGCCCTCTCGATTAGTACACCCATATATAAACGAGACGCATGCCCGCTCCGGCTTCTCCGGAGAATGGGGGAAACAAAAAACGTCCGGAGGCCTTAGCGTTCACACTATAAGAGGCCCCCACCGCGCCCCAAGCAACAGCGCCCCCGCGGGGGCGCAAAACCTGCGATCGCGCGGTAAAAAAAACTACTGCGCTTCCCTATCCCGCAAACGGAGCGAGCATCCGCTGCATCTTCGAAGGGGTGATGACTTTCGCGTCATGTTCTAGCGGTGGAGACGGGCTGACAGTCCGAATGTCCCCTGGGGGGAAGGGAAAAAAAAAAAAAAACCCCTCCCCCCCGCCCCCCCCCCCCCCCCCCCCCCCCCTCCCGCGCCGCCCCTCCTCTCCCACCTTCATTCGGAGACGCGCGCGCAGCTTGTGTTTACCGGGCGGTACGAGAGCGTCCTCCATGCGACGAGGTCGCCGCACGACGACAACCCGGTGCGCGCAAATCACGGTGGATGCTGCTCTGCTGTAGGTGATACACTCTTCCGCAGCAGCAGCAGCAGCAGCCCAAAAACAGCCTCACAAACAGCAGCAATCGACGACGTGAGCGCATATGCTGACTGACGTTTTGTTAGGCGAAAAACGCCACCGGGGCATGCCCGCATGCTGCCCCTGCCCCCCCCCTCCATCAATATTATGTTGCTCGCTGTCGTGCTGCCAGCCCCCTCGAAGAATACCCTATCGGCGCTATCGGGCCGAGCCGGCGAGGGGATTCAAAATGCAACCGAAATCGTTTTTTACTGTCAAACGAGGGCGACAATGGCAAAGCACAGCGTTGACCGCGGCTCCGTCTGAATCGCCCGTCGCGAAAAAAAACTCGACCCCGATGGTAATACACTATTCTACGAAACCACAAGGACACCGTTATACTGTTGTAAGGCTCTTGTCCCGAAATACAAGGACCGTTTGTACATTGTACTATCTACAAAAGGTCCTTATACTTCGGGACATAGTGAGTACCGATACATGGTGCATCGAGCCCACTCACGACTGCCAAGGAGCGTGCGACCGGACGCCCCCCCCCCCCCCCCCCCCCCCGCCCCCCGTCAATCCGTTCCGGTTTCACGTACTGCACGCACATTTTCTCTATATCGGAAGCCAAAAGCGCGCTTGGCGTTTTCTTGGCGAGACAGCGATTCTTCATTTGCCACACGGGGGGGTCTCCGTTTCCTTAATTCACTTCCCTACTGTCGAAGTTTTATAGTAACAATCTGTCCGTAAATATAGTAACCGCTTCGGTACCGTAAAACACTTCAGTTAAGACACGCCCTGGCACGATTTTTCGGAGCCTATTATCGCCAAACCATGCCTTAGAGGGGGGCACACCCAACGAAAATGGTGGCTTGGGGGGAAATATATCGTCTTCGAGACCTTTCCATCCACGCATCGCTCGGTGTTTGCACCTTCCCCAATTCCGAAAAAATCAGCTGAAACATTAGTCCGGGGGCGTATGTCATCCCCCGTATTTCTACGGTATTCATATCAATACCAAAAACGTTCCCTATAGTTACGGACAGACGGGTATTATACAAATACTGCATGCGCTACAAGTTTGCACGGCCCGCCGGCCTTCGTTCCATACACACGCCTGGCAACAAACGTCCAGACCCGCCCCTGCTCTCCTATAGAGTGATATTCTAATAATACAACGCTGCTGGACTGCCATCGGTGAAAGGGGCTGGAGTCTCGGGGGGGGGGGGGGGGGGGGACCCNGGGGGGGGGATGGGACACCAACATGTACATGCAATTTTACATCGATCGTGCGCTACGATGGAACCTTCTATGTAACCTTCTATGGAACCTTCTATGGAACCTTTCCTCAGCCGCTAAAAACGGCGCACAAGCCACAACCGGCGACAATACATCCTCTTGCACTCGACAACCATGAGCGACCCCATCTTCCATTGAGAGAAGGAGGAACCACCCGAAAGGGAACCCAGGCGAGATGAAGAAGGGGGGGGGGGGGGGAGGAGCGCGTGATACATAGGGGTGTCCCTCCAACTCAGATTGTGTGCGTGGACACGCGTACGCAACCTTACAGCAAGGGTCAAGCGGGCACGAAAACTCTTGCGCCCCAGGGTTGTCTCCTTTGCTACTGCTGCTGCTACTGCTACTGCTGCAGCTACTGCTGCTGCTCCTGCTGCTCCTGCTGCTAGTGCTGCGTCAGTCTTCGCCTCCTGGACTACTATTGCCTGAACCGTTCCCTGCACTGGTCCCTAGACTGCCGGTTGGCCGAAGTCCTGTTCCTGTGTGCTATCCCCCCGGGTAGACCGCTTGACTTTGAGCAAGTCCACCATTCCAGCGAGCTGTCGGGTGTTATGAAGAGCGAAACCAGAGCGGGGCAGCTGGGGTTACTTACAACAGTAAGATTAGGGCCGCACTATTAATGCAAGACAGGTACCTGGTACTTCGTACAGGAATCGTCAGAAACTTCCCCTCCAGGCTGTCTTTTTGAGCGGGCAGGGCGCCCTTTTCGAGGCAGCCAGACGAAACAGAGAGGCGGCGCTATGTACGCTCCTCAGTCGCACTACGTAAACGGCACCACAAGACAATAAAAACCAAGAAATAGACTGGCCACCATTGCGTACGTAGCCAAACCGGTGGTACGATCCACAAAACAAAAAGCGTACCGCATCCAACAACCACAGGCACAAAGAGCAACTAATAAGGGGGACCATATTAAACAAGACAAAATATTGTTAGTTAAAATAGGGAATTATATAGGGTTTTATGTGTACCGTAGGTTCTATTTACTATGCCCCCCCCGAATTACACGCTTGCTGCAGCCGTTCGGGTAATTTTGAAACACTCTGCTTTCCTCCCTGTACTTCTCTCACCACATGGTGGGCACAAAATCGCCGGCGTTGCCCCCTGTACCCGTACGTCGGATGCCTCTGGCAAAGCGGAGTCTCGCACCGTCGATGCACGACGTCCACCATTCCGTGCGGCCGGTGCTTTGCGCAGAACTTGGGCGGCATCCCCGCCTCGCCGAAGCTGCTCCGCTTGTCGCACCCTCTCTCCGCGCACACCTTGGACTTTACGTCGACCATACCCCCCATCCTGTGGGCCGAGCAGCACTGCGGGCGTTCTCCGGCAGGGCCGAAGCTGCAGACCTTTTTTGGGGGGGTTCAGAAAGTGTCAACGAAGCGCGCGGCGAAATACTGTGAAAACCCACGCGGGACTGCAGAGGGGGGAAACTGACGATAAAAAGTGGTAATACAGGACCGGCCATCATTGCCTGATTGGGGGGGGGGGGGGATAACTTACAACATTGGTGTCCGAGTTACAGTCCAAGGAGTCGTACGGCACACAGGTGCAGCATGGCCCTATGCTCGTGCTGCTAGGCGCTCTCACGCTGCTCGTCGACGGCTGATAACACCGAAGCAACAACTTTTGTTGCTCGTTATCTCGGGGGGGGTCCCAAATAGGTTAAGAGCGGAGGCGGTGTGGTCGCATCGCGCGGAGCGGCGGCAAGATAAACAAAAGTGATGAAAATCAAGCCCCGCGACTTCCCGCGTACACCTCCGCCCTGTCTCGGGGGCCCGATGTACGCGCGAACGCTCTCATGGTTTCCTGCGTAACCTGACCTCTTTTGAGCTACCGGCACTGCGAGAGTGCCGGCACAAACTCACACACACACGCATACACGCACGCACACACGCCAGAAAAATGTTATTTTTTCCTTTTCTTACTTTGTTTTTCGATTCGCCATTCCCAGTTGTATATACAACGCATGCATTTCATACCAGGTGTCTGATACGTGCGACCTACGTACGTCGATTCTATTTTATTGTTTGTTTACCGCGTTCGGTTGGTTTCCCTCCGTTTTTCTCCTTCCTGGTTTCATTTTTTTGTTCTACTCTAGAGACTTATAGGAGTCTGTCTTGTGACCACGGAAGAAACACTATGGCGATGGGTTAACGCGATATCAAACCAACAGCAACATCAAGCAGCACGCAAACATATTTTTCACAACATCGCGCACCTTGGAGCACCCAGCAAAGATGCACTGGTTCTTCACGTAAGCATCACCCGGCAGCTTGTGCAGCGCGCACCTCAAGGGCTCCGTGCCGGTCGCACCGTAGCTGGGCCCCTTAAAGCACTGGCTTTCCTCGCAGTGCGTCGTCCTCAACGGTCGCTTTCTCCCCCGGCGCTGCCTGAGGTCCTCTGCCGCATACCCCCCCGCCCCGGTCGCCAACGACTCCAACCCCTCGACCTCGAGGCGCAAGGCGTCTCCGCCGTCGATTGGCACCCCTACCAACGGACCACCCCCCCCCTCTCCTTCTCTCGCACCGAGACCGTCTGTTCCGATGCCGGCATTTTCCACAGACATGGACGGCGTACCCGCAGGACCAGTGATGGGAACGCCATCCGGTCCAAACACGAAACCCGCTGCGAACCCGGGGAGTGCCACGCCGTTGCCAGCGTGGTGGTCCAAACCTACGCCTCCCACCGCGTGGGGGGTATCACCGGTAGCTCCGAAGTCGCTGTAGAGAGTCGATCCGATCATAGTGTCAGCGGCAGCCGCAGCAGCCGCCGCAGAAGCCGCAGCAGCAGCAGCAGCGTCACCAACGGCAGCAGGGCCAACAACAGCGCCACCAGCGATTCCTCCCGTGACTGACACTGCCGCTGCCACCTCCGGTACCGCTACCGCCGTCGCTACCCCCTCGGTCGACCGGGGGTCCGTCTTGCGGCTGCGCTTGCGGTCCACCATGCCGGCGAGGCGATGGCCCGAGCAGTGCGTCGGTTTCATTCCGGCGTAGCCGTAGCCTGGATGCTTATTGCAGCCCTGTTTCGAGGATAGACACGTTCATCCGCGGCAAAGGAGCGTGCGAGGAAAAACGAAGGGCGAGCGGCCGTAAACCCTTCAGTTAGTTGACCAAACGTCGGCGGTTGATGTCAGGCTGAAAATATTAGATGTTACATTGCGAGGGGGTGGGCGGGAGAGTCGAAACATAAAAACGGTGATTGCGCGCAAAAACAACCAGGTGCTGTACCAGTATATACTTATGAGGCTATGGTTGGACTACGAGGGGTGAAGGTTGATCATAAGTGGGAATCGTGCATACCTTGTTCTGCGTGCGGTTGGCGGCGAGTCGTTTGTAGATCAACCAGAGGCGACTTTGTGGAATAAATTGGCATTTTCATGTTGTTTTTTTTTTCTCATTCCCGCTCTGCCATTGTATACGACCATTTGACGGGGGTAAGGACACGCTTTCCAACAGGTGTTGCTGAAGGTGGGTTCACCGGGATGCCTGCACGCGAGGGCGCCGCCACAAGGGGCAGGGTCAACGTTCTCGTTTGGGGTACGGGGCTTCTTGCCGCCACCCATGCACGGCAGCGTGGTCATTCAGCCGCCTGTTGGCCAAAGCCAGCAGAAAACGCCCACCCACGCACGCCTTCATCGTACGCTGCGGAGATTCAAATACCGCTCAAATTATGTAAAACCTCGAAGGCTATTTAGCCCCTAGTTAGTTTCCCACAGCAGGTCATCACTTAAGCTCGCAGGTTCGTCGTGCGCGCTCTTGAAAGCATAGGTTGAGTGCAGAGTTCTAAGCCTGGTAATAACGGGCTGAAAGCCCCAGCGTGAACCGCAAACATTTTCACATTAATTTTAAAGGATCTCTAATCGCCAAGAGCGAGAATGGACCTGCGTTCTCCCTTAATGTCCAGTTTCCGGTGTGATTGGAGTCGCGTTGCGTTGCGTTGCGTTTGCGTCGCGTTGCGTTGCGTTGCGTTGCGTTGCGTTTGCGTCGCGTTGCGTTGCGTTGCGTTGCGTTGCGTTGCGTAGGCTAGCCACAACTCGCACCTCGCATTTCGCGCAGTCGGCCAAGACCTCTCTACCGCAGCTCTACATACGAAACCAAAGCAAATATACCACCAGCAACAACAAGACCAACCACAGGTGGGCGCGAAACTATACACCACGGGCAAACACAGACATCTACGGCAGTTAGTAAGTCTCACTTCGCGATGAAGGCAGCGCGCCTTGTGAGCCACGTCCACCATGTTGAGCTCCCGGTGAGACGAGCAGAAACGGGCCCTTAGACCGGCGTGGTTAAAGCTCGGCCGCCGGCTGCAGCCCTTGTGTTGGCAGATTCTCAAGGCGGGGCTCTGCGACCGCCCGAAGCTTGCAGTGTACACGGAGCCTGCGTCCGCGTTGCGCTGGTTGTCCGCTGCCGCTGCCGCCGCCGCTGCCGCCGCTGCCGCCACCACCGTCGCCCCTCGTGTCCTGGGAGTTATACCTGATCCAGTAGAACTCCCTGCCGCGCGCTCGACATCGGCGTCTGGCAAAATGTTCAAGTAATTCGTGGGGTGGGATGGTAGCGGTGTTGGTTGGTGCAGTGTGTTGATGATAGCATCAGTAGTGCCGCAGGGCTGGTGGCTGTGTTGGTGGTCTTGGTCTTGCGGCTGTTGGTGGTCGTGCTGCTGGTGCTGGTGCTGCTGCTGCTGTGGCTCAAACTGCGGTTGCGGTGTGTTGATGATATCACCCGTACTGCCGCTGGCCTGTTGTTGTTGTTGTTGTTGTTGTTGTTGTTGCTGTTGTTGCGGTTGTTGTTGTTGCCCCTGCTGTTGTTGTTGTTGTTGCTGCTGCTGTTGTTGCTGCTGCGGCTGCTGCTGCTGTTGTTGCTGCTGCGGTTGCTGCTGCTGTTGTTGTTGCTGCTGCTGCTGTTGTTGATGCTGCTGCTGCTGCTGCTGCTGCTGCTGCTGCTGTTGTTGTTGCTGCTGCTCCTGCGGCTCAAGTTGCGGTTGCCCCAGATACCCCCTTCCTTCCCCACTGCCTCTGGAGCTGCTGCCGCCGCCACCTCCGCCTAACGCTTTGGGACCGAAATCGTTGACGTGCCGCAGAAACTTGCTGACTATAGCTTCCTTGGTGATGGGAGGTTGCAAAGGCTGCGGCCTGTCTAAGTTGGCAGCAGCGTCGAGGTCGCCGGCGGTCGCAGTGGGAGTTGTAGTTATTGCCATGCCGCCGCTTTCTGAGGCAACATCGAAGCGGTCCAGGTCTACATGCCCCAAGCTCTGAAGGACGGGCACTCCGCGTTCCTCCAAAAAGTCGACGAAGGCCTCGAGGTCCTTGTCGACCGCCATACCTAACGGCTTGTTGTGCGTTCGCTAGGTGTGTATGTACGGCTGTACCACCAGGTTGCTCTTTGTTGTTGGGCCACCACCGGTCAATCGTTCAGTGTGTCGACACGTCCTACTGGCTAACACCACCACCAGCAGCCACGGTGACGGCCAGCTGTAAAGGCAGGCGGAATGAGGGGCAGAAGCGGCGATAATGGCCTGCTCTGTGTTCTCGTTGGGACCTCAGGCTCGCCCTCAGGCTGACTCCATCTACGTATGTACCACAGGTTGCACCTTGCGCGCAGCGCGCTCGTGAGTCGGGGTTCACGAATAGAATCGGTGTTCAGGATGCTTGCGAGGCGTGTTTAGGTAGGTTATGTTTTAGTGTTTTCGTTTACCGCCTCTAGAAATGAGTGGAACTCCTATTTTTTCAAACCTCGACATTCTTTCCGCACACTCCGCATGAACCATCATGGTCAGCTTATTATCCTGCGAGTGCCCCGGGGCAGGTTGGAGAACAAGAAGTGGACGGCCTGCTCACCATTCGACAACTAAAGATTGAGCAGTTAGTTAGCGTCAACGTTACGGGTATTAGCGTAACAACTGCAGTAGTAATATCTGCTGCTCGACGATACTGCTGTTTTGTTGAAGAGCTGTGTATGTACCTGGTACACTACACTGCTTGCTGTGTACAGCCTATTAATAGTACAGGACACCTACATAATAAGAAAAAGAAAATCTGGCCCACGCGCTGGATTTCTTATTTGAGAGAGGGCATGGAGAGGGTGCTTTCTACACTAATTTCAAGACAACGAACCCATAATTTACTATGTTACTCGAAATCTCAGCCTGGGTTTCTTATTAGCTTGTTTCTTATTATAGGTGTCCTGTACTGTATACAGGACGAGGCAGAACCAAGAAGAAGGCGGATGGGGCATACACATGGAAGAGATAACCCTGTATCTGATGCAGCTCTGGGAGAAGATTATGCATAGATCCGGGAGCGAGAACTTACTGTCCTCCTCTAGTAGCCTGCCCAGCCCCCAGCGGCCGAAGCAGGTGGGTCAACACAACAACCCCTTTCAGAAGTCAGAGGGGGAAAATGTGTCAAACATACAATTAATACAGGAGGACACCTATCTATACGTGATAAGAAACAGGTTAATACGAAATCCACATTATTTGACTTTTTCGTGGCCGCATGTCGCGACATGCCGCGACACGCCACGGAACTGTCGCGACACCCCACGGCGTGTCGCGGCGAGTGTTGCGGAGAGTAACCCTAACCCTAACCCTGACCCTACGTGTCACGGCGTGCCGCGGCAGCGTCCGTGGCGTGTCGCGGCATGTCTCGACACGTGTCGCGACACGTGCCACGAAAAAGTCAAATAATGTAGATCCGTGAGGTACGTACCACAGGGTATATATTATCTCGGCAAATACCCTACCGAAGTATATTCGATATAAGGTTCGGTGCATATATACGGCCTCAATACTTTACCATCACATGGGCGAGTCACGGATGAGCTATGTATGGGCGACCCATGAATTACGAACAACATGGATCCGCTACATGTTATACCAAAGAAAGGGAGACCCACATGGGCTATGCATGGGTGATCCATGGAAACCCCACACGGGCCAGCACTGTAAACCCGTGGGTGACCCATGACCGACCCATGGCCGACCCATGGGTGGTTCATGGGGCCAGCTCTGTGAACCCATGGGTCATCCATGGGTCCACTTAATAAACCAACGGGATTCACATAGGCGAACCATGAGCGACCAATGAGTGGCCCATTCATTGGTCAGTACTGGGAACGCATTGGTGACGTTTGGGTGAGGCTCCTAGTCCATGGCTCGCCCATGTCTCCGCTACAGAATATATGCATCCTTACTATTTAAAGCTGCTCGGTAGTGGTGATGTGGTGATACATGCCCAAATAACTCTTATTATGCCGGTTTCGGTATGCCTCGCTCTTCGACGTCGGCTCTATGCATCGTGCGCCACCCAATCCCCCTCATTCTGCACCACGCCCGAGCCACGCCCGCCCGACGCATCAGCCCTCGGTGACCCCGCCGAAAGAACAGGCGCCACCGCCGAAAACTCGACGAGCCGGGGGGACGCGGGCTACGATATAGAGGTACCAGGTAGCACTTTTGGGCTAATATAATGTTTTTTCTGAAGGAAGGAGCTCTCCTTAGGGTCGTTCTTATCGAGCAACTTTTTTCCAAAATTTCCAAAAAGTTTTTCGCGCAATTTTTAGGACTTCCATATTTTCCAAAAATAATTTCCAAATTTTGGAATGTGAAGCCTTCCAAATATTTTGCCCTCTGTAAAAATTCCAAATTTCCAAATAAATCCTGTTTTTTCTTGATTTTCCTATTTTTTTTGGAAAATTTATTTGGAAATTTTGGAAAAAAGTTGCTCGATAAGAACGACCCTTAACCCAAAATCGTCGGATGTATAATTTTACAGTATTTCGCAAATCTAGTGTTTTTGAATGCCTAGAGCATATGGATGGGCTTGTACATCTACAGTACAACAGTACAGTACAACAGCAGTAGTTGCACTTTCAATTTGATCAATATCAGGGTTTGGGTGGGGAGTAGAGAGCTGCTCATCATGTGAGGAGCCTCAGAAATAACATGGTGCACCTGCATATATATGCAGGCTACCGTAGTACGTGTCGGGGGGGGGCGGGGGGTTGGCGCCCTCCCGGGGACGGGTATATATATATATATATATCAACGAACGGGGTAGGATTCATGGGCGGCCCATGAGTGACTTATGAGCCAGCACTGATAAACCCGTGGGTGGTCCATGGGCCAGCACGGGAAACCCGTGTGAGTGGCCCAGGGATCCGCTACGAGTATGTACCAACGGGAGACCTGTGGATGACCCATGGGTAACCCATGGGTGATCCGTGAGTGACCCACGAGCCAGCACTAACTGCAGTTAGTTGTTGTGAACCCATGGCCCATGGGCAACCCATGGGCGGCCCATCATCCTTCACCGTACACCCATGTGGGTGATCCATGGGTGGCCCATGGACGATCCATGAGCGACCTGTCGGCGATCCATGGGCGAACCGTGGGCCAGCACTCTGTAAATCAATGGATGGCCTATATAGGTGATCCATGGGCGAGTCATGGCTGAGCCATACATGGGTGACCCATGGATCACCCCTGGGTCCGCTACTTTTCATTTTTTCGTTTTTTTTTTTGCCATCACAGTTATTTTCCAGCCTTCTGGACGCAAGCCGTGGCCACAGCAAGGTGCCTTCCCTTCTCGCCCACCGGTACATGCCTTCGTTTTTATCGTGGAGAAGGCGGCCAAATTTCAGCATCACATTCTCACAGCTCGTCGATTCTCATAATGTTTTGCTAACGCACGCGCTCTCGCGGTTTCCGCGAAGAGAAAAAAACACATAAAAAGTATTTTTCCAGTCATATTTGCGAACCCGTCGGGATTTGAACCCTTGCCCTCATACGCTAGTAGTCGTATTCGAGCGTGACCACTAGACCGCCGGGGCGACCGATACAAGGATTCGCTACAGTATATATACACCAACCGATGACCCATGGGGCGATTCATAGCACGAATGGGCCAGCACTGCTGTAAATCTATGGGTGAGACCCAGCCCATACGTGACCCGTGGGCACAGATGTCAGGAGACAGGACTTTCAACCCTTGACAGACAGCAGATTTGCCTTGACATGCCGTGACTGACACCAAACTACTAGGTTTTAGTATGGAACACTTCGTCCCTACACCCTTGACAGCGCATGTTTTGCCTCGCTTGACATGTCTCCCGACATCTTCGCCCGTGGGTGACCCATGAACCAGCACTGTAGACCCATGCATGGATGGCCCATCATGGGTGATCCATGGGCCACCACAGTGATACGAAGTATATGCCAACGGGAGACCCATTAGCTAGATCTGTTTAACGCGGTAAACAGCTCCCCCTAGACCCCTGGATCACCCACATGCATAGTGCATAGTACCGGTAAACAAACGCCCACGGACTCATGTAGACCACCCATGGTGCATAGTGCTGGTCCATGGGTCGCCCACGAGTTGCCCATGGGTGTATGCATATTTACTACTACTTACTGCAGTAGCTGACCAACTTGTTGTCCACGGGTCGTCCCTATTTTACGAATGGATGGGTCGAGCATCTGGGCCACTCATGGGTTCACAGTGGTGACCCATGGGCCTCCCATTAGGTTTAAAGTGCGGGATCATGTTGCATCCCATTGGTCTGTATCGCCGGCGTATGGGTCACTATTGTATTGGTTATGTGTTTTTTTAAGCATCTACACACTGGCCTGCTTATGGCCACGCGATTATGTACAGGCTAGTGGGTAGTGCTATCTAACCGCCAAAGAAAAGGCCGCGAGTTTGATTCTCGCCGATTTCGTGTCTATTTGTTAGTTTCTTCGCGTACGCGCTTAAGACGTTATGAATGTTTCTATGATAATGTGCTCCTGGATACTACAACAGTACTATTGATTGACAAGGGAAGGGGACCGGAAATCACTTTGTAAGAAGCCTGCGAGATACGACGAACTCAAAAACACACACACGCTGTAGATATTGTTGGTTTTATTGCACTACCTACCGCTGACCTGCTTACTGAAGTCACAACAGCCACCACATTGATTGGGTCGCTCATGATGAGTCGCCCATGGACCACACATGACGGAGGTCTCCCATGCCTGTACAGTGCTGGGTCGCCCATGAGTCGGTCACCCATCATGCATGTGGGCTTGCACAATGCTGGCCCGCTCGAGTCGCCCTGTTCTAGTTTTTTTTTTTATCGTGTTCACAAGAACGCGGTCTACCTGAAACATTGGGCTATTTCAGTGAAGTGATACCGTAACCCCCTTTGGGTGGGACTCCCCTTTTGAGGGATAGCGACGAAAACACAACCGACAAACCTGACGCGTGCTACTGTGATAATATCATAGAGGTACGTAGCACTTTTTGACTAATTTTTGTTTCCGAATGATCGGGCTCCTTAGCTCAAAGTCGTCGGAACATTTCATATTTTTGTTGCATACTTACTTACGTCGACGCATGCTACGATAGAGGTGCACCATGTTTTTGCTGAGCTCCTCACTTAAGGAGCTCCTTACGTCAACGAAGAATTTATTTCGGAGGAAAATAATTGTGACCCCCGATTAAGGGGCCTCTTCGGTCAAAAAATCTAAGAAGAGCAAATAAAAAATAAATCCATTTTTTGTTTTTCAGTTGCCATACATACGTACTATTTTCTGGTACAATTTCTACCTTTTCATGACTTTCCTACGGAAAACGACCTTTCTCCAGTTATAATGCTCGGGTTGCCGATGTGTGAGTAGTTTTGGAGAGCCTAGGGTATGGTCAACATATGTGTGTCAAGAGGTGTATCGATCAGACGCGTTTTTCATCACGAAAGGTGCCTCATACTCGAATACGACTCGATGATCGTTTCGGAGCTCCCGTTTGGTATCTACACTCTGCTGTGGCCACGTAGGACGCTACGGACGGTCAAACTAAAGGCCCAGGTAGGTTCACCTACTATTAATAGTGCTCGGCGTCCTCGTCGAAAATCTGAGTTAAAGCAGTATCAGCAGCCGGAGAAACTGCCATTTTTCAAATTGATCTTGGGTACCAGGCGTATGGCGAGTCGTTTTCGAGTAAGAGGCGCTTTCCTTGATGAAAAACGCGTCTGATCGATACGCCTCCTGATGGGACACAAATGTTAACCATGCCCTAAGCTCTCCAAAACTACTCACATGTCGGCAACCCGAGCATTACAACTAACTGGAGAAAGGTCGTTTTCCGTAGGGAGTCATGAAAAGGTAGAAATTATACCAGAAATAGCACGTATGGCAACTGAAAAACAAAAAACGGATTTCTTTTTTATTTGCTCATCTTCTTAAGATTTTTTGACCGAAGAGGCCCGTTAATAACCCCATGACCCAAGTACAGCAGTGGAGAACATGTTTCAACGCGAGAATGAAAGTCCGACGATTTTGGGTTAAGGGCCCGTTTTAACGAAGAAGAAAAAAAATCAGTTTGGAAAAAAAAAAAATTCAAATCCGCTTTTCATTGGTCAACACACGCACCAGCACCAAAAGATTAGGATCCTGGGGCATAATATTTGGTGCTGGTGCGTGTGTTGACCAATAAAAAGCGAATTTTAATTTTATTTTTTCCAACTTGAATTTATTCCATATTGGTCACCCAACACACGCACCAGCACAAAATATTATGCCCCAAGATCCTAATCTTTGGTGCTGGTGCGTATGTTGACCAATGAAAAGCGGATTTTTTTTTTTTTTTTTTTCCCAAATTGAACTTTTTTTCTTCTTCGTTAAAACGGGCCCTAAGAAGCCCGAACCATTCAGAAATATTTCAACCGAAAAGTGCTACCTCTATTGTAGCACTTTGCTCATCGGGCAGTCTACATATTGATATAATATAATAACGATTACATTTCATCCCTGCGTTTTCCGAGCCCGGCGCCCATTGGTCGAGGGGGCCCCCCAGGCCGACCTTGGCCAATCAGGGGCCGCGGTGCGCGCGGCGGGAGTTGCCCCTCGGGGGAACCCCCCAGCCCCGCCGCACCCGGGAACGATAGGGCCCCATCCCCGGTTCGGAAATCCCGCCGTATCTCTACAACTTCAACCACCCGAGGACGAAAAAACGACCCCCCGGCTCGAAACCGCCCCGCACGGTGTGGAAACCCCAGCCCCACCGGCCGATCGCTGATTGGCTGGAGCTCGAAAAGAAAGCCAGCGCCACCCGGAGACGATACGGCCCCATCTCCGGTTCGGAAATCCCTCCATACATGTACAACTCCAACAGCCCGGGGACGAAAACCGAGGTCCCCCGGGTCGACACCGCCTGGCATGGTGTGGAAACCCCAGCCCCACCGTCCGATCGCTGATTGGCTGGGGCTCGAAAACAAAGCCAGCGCCACCCGGGGATGATACGGCCCCATCCCCGGTTCGGAAATCCCTCCATACATCTACAAATCCAACAGCCCGGGGACGAAAACCGAGGTCCCCCGGTTCGACACCGCCTGGCATGGTGTGGAAACCCCAGCCACACCGGCCGATCGCTGATTGGCTGGGGCTCGTATACAAAGCCAGAGCCACCCGGGGACGAAAGAGTGTCATTCCCGAATCGGAAATCCCACCATAAATCCACAACCCCTCACCCGGGGACGATTGGTCCCCATCCCCGGTTTGGAAATTTCCTCCGTATCTCTACAACTCTGACCACCCGGGGACAAAAAAAAACGATCCCCCGGGTCGAAACCGCCCCGCACGATGTGGAAAGCCCAGCCCCACCGTCAGATCGCTGATTGGCTGGGGCTCGAAAATAAAGCCAGCGCCACCCGGGGACGATAAGGACCGATCCCCGGATCAGAAATCCCTCCATACATCTACAACTCCAACAGCCCGGGGACGAAAACCGAGATCTCCCGGGTCTACACCGCCGCGCACGGTGTGGAAACCCCAGCCACGACGGCCGATCGCTGATTGGCTGGGGCTCGAAATAAAGCCAGAACCGCCCGGGGACGATAGCGTAACATCCCCGGATCCGAAATCCCGACATAAATCACAAGTCCTCACCCGGGAACGATTGGTCCCCATCCCCGGTTTGGAAATGCCTCCGTATATCCACAACTCCGACCAACCGGGGACAAAAAAAGCGATCCCCTGGGTCGAAACCGCCCCGCACGGTGTGGAAACCCCAGCCGGACCGACCGATCGCTGATTGGCTGGGGCTCAAAAATAAAGCCAGCGCCACCCGGGGACGATACGGCCCCATCCCCGGATCGGAAATCCCTCCATACATCTACAACTCCAACAGCCCGGGGACGAAAACCGAGATCTCCCGGGTCGACACCGCCGCGCACGGTGTGGAAACCCCAGCCACACCGGCCGATCGCTGATTGGCTGGGGCTCGAAATAAAGCCAGCGCCACCCGGGGCCGATATAGTATTATCCCCCGATCGGAAATCCCACCATGCATCCACAAGTCCTCACCCGGGGACGATATGTCTCCATCCCCGGTTCGGAAATCCCTCCGTAATCTGACACAGAAAAGAGGCGAAGCCCGCAGGGCAGAACCCCTTTTCAGAAAAGCCTCTTTGTTGCGGGTTCGTCTGGTCACAGTCGCATCGTAACTACGTTAGCTTCAAGTACATAGCGACACATGTATCGAGTAGTGCACCGTTCAACTCAGGTGCCCGTAATTCCTTGCTATAGCAAATACATTTGTACACCGTGCCGTATCAAGCGTGGCAGAGGTCCGCCAACGTATGGCACGTGACCCTTAACGCGGAGGCACCGAGAAATAGGATTTCGTTCCCATCTTCCCATCGTCCCCACTTCCGAACGTCGAGGAACGAATGGGATGGGGGGGCGAGGACCAAGCGAAACGTAAAGAATACGCCGACTGTGGCAGACGTTATGCGCGATCCGTTAGGCAAAAGCGAACGGTAACGGCGGTAGGTTGCGGGCTGCGGTATCTGGAAAAAGGTAGTGTTGTGAGACCACCCACATATAAGCTCCGCGGCTGTCACCCTTCAAGGACGAAGTGAGCGAATGTTAGTTCCGGAAGAACCGCACGAAGACACGCCCCGAAAGGCTCCACACCGACTAGACGCGTTCCCGGGGGCCTCACACTCCAATGGCTTACCTAAGCGCCATATCACTGTCGGAGGGGTTCGAAAAACTCGTACACGACTTTCCCACGGGGCAGCCAACGGTAGCAGAACACATATGCAGCTAGGCTAGAAGTTTGGGGACAATAAGGAAGAGAAGGAACCCGCAGAAAGTGTAAGAGTCAAACGAGCGAATTCATTGAGGTAAGAGAAAGGTCAACAAGTATGGGTGTGATCTCATGCCGCAGCAGAGAGGCCCCATTGATCCCAAACTATACACCAGGGTACGATTTAACCTACGACGCAATGTTACAACAGTAATCTGACACAGAAACGAGGCGAAGACCGAAGGACAGATCCCCTTTTCAGAGAAGTCTCCTTGTTGTACTGGGAGACAGTGATTGTGTATCACTCCGTGAGCGATACCGCAGCTCTACAACAGCACGACAAAGTAAAAAGAGGCTAGGAAAAGAACAGACCATCCCGCCCGCCCATCGTTGGTAGCGAGGTTGTACCGTCGACAACGACATCAGTTTTGTTAGTGTTTATTTTACCGGGGTACCTACTCTCTGCGACGAGGTACCGCGTTGATTGCTAGACAATCAACGCGGGAGTAGTAACCCTGGGTGAGCGTCTCCGGTTGATCGCAGCAGGAGGCCTCATTGATCCCAAACTATATACCAGGTACGATTTAACCTACGACACAATGTTACAACAGTACGATAGGTACGATAGTGGACGAGAAGCAGCGGCCGATGCCGCGGCTTTTGCACCACGCCAGTGAAGCCCCCCCCCTGACGTCGCAGAGAATAATAATATGACAATTCGAAGGAAACACAACACAGCATAATATCTCTACGTGAAGCACAGATATAAAGAAATATGAGTTTTGTTGTCAACCAATCGACCTAAGTTTTGGTAGTCATGGGATCTGCCGACGTATGGGCTCTACCGTCGTAAGTAGTGTTCTTGCGAGAGGCAAGGAGGACAGAAGAGGTGTTCATTCTCCTCGAGTGCCTTCTGCTTGATGTGCATAGCTGGGTGAATGGAGCAGAGGCAAACGAGCCAGCGGCACGACACTGCCCGCTGCCGACTGATCGGCCTAGCCTAGGCCTACTGTTGTGGTTTATCCCACCCGCCCGCCCGCCCTTTCTTATTTCGAAGGTGGGTGGAACGGAGCGGCCACACATGTATGGTGCTGGCCACACCGTATTCTAGATTTATTATTATTGTTTGCGATTGACTGGTAGCGATTCCGGGCTCACTAGCAGACTGGGGTATGTCAATGGTTTTCTACCATTGGGCGTCTCGGTCTGGGCGTCTCGGTCGTCCGAGACTCCGTATGTTAGGGCCCCGGCCAGTCGGCTAGGGGGGGGGGGGGCCCCCAGGTACTGGCAGTACGATAGGGGACGAGAAGCAGCGGCCGGTGCCGCGGCTCTCGCACCACGCCAGCGGAGCTCCCCCCCCTGACGTCGCAGATAATAATAGCATGACAATTCGAAGGAAGCACAACAAAATCATATATACATATTCATATGCGGCGGGGGGTGTACTCATGTCGTGCACGGCCGTAGTCGTATGACCATAGACCCTCGCATCCCTACAATGCCGGGACGGAGCACGCTGAGTTTTCACCAACCAGGCAGACATTGCTTGCACCAAGCGCGAAGCACCGTGAGGTATTGGGCGTGTCGCATGGAGGGTGAGCTGTATCCTGCTAAGAACCGCCTCTGAGGCGGACTTGCATATGGACGCCAGCTTCAATGAGTTAATTTAGTTTCTGGTGTGGCCACTTGACAGCTGTTATGGTACTGCTGGCATGATGTGGAAACGTTTGGTAAATACCTGGTATCAGGTATAATAATCGTATTGGTAGTACTTGGAAGGCGGTATCTTAGGTGGGAACCAGGGATGGTTCCCGATGGCTTTTAGCCATCTCACCTGCCTTCTCAGTCGATCATCACGCGAAAACGGAATAAACCTGCTCTTCTTCTATCTCTACGCAAACAACACACGTGAGTACCAACGAGTACCCGTTCCATAGGCTGACCTGGCTAGGGATACCCTGTCCTCTTATACCTAGCGTTCCTTACATTTGGCGTCGTCGGCAGGACTAGTCTAAAACGGAGAAAGTTTTTTTACTCGTGTCGGCTTCGTAGCCTTGCCGTTCAGAGGTGTGGGAGTGGGTTTTGAGGAGCCGCATCTTCGACTCATGTTTTAGTTCGTGGAATCGGGGTTTCCACGAATTTCTCATATTTCTGCATATACGGCTCATCAGGGTGGGCTAGTGTTATGGTACTGCTGGCATGATGTGGAAACGTTTGGTAAATACCTGGTATCAGGTATAATAATCGTATTGGTAGTACTTGGAAGGCGGTATCTTAGGTGGGAACCAGGGATGGTTCCCGATGGCTTTTAGCCATCTCACCTGCCTTCTCAGTCGTTCATCACGCGAAAACGGAATAAACCTGCTCTTCTTCTATCTCTACGCAAACAGCACACGTGAGTACCAACGAGTACCCGTTCCATAGGCTGACCTGGCTAGGGATACCCTGTCCTCTTATACCTAGCATCACTACATTGACCCACAATCGTCGGAATTCCATTTTTTTTTTTTTTTTTTTTTTGTGTGTTGCACGATTTTTCGTTGTATCGTCAACCCATCGGGTACGTATACAGCAAGCAGTAGTACTGCTGTAGTACCAGGTAGCACTTTTGTTTTCCTCCTACGAAATAAATCAGGTTTCGGGTGTGGTACAAAGCTCTCCTCAAGTGACCACCCTCGAACACATGGTGCACCTCTCTCTATCGTATAATAGCATGCGTCAACTCTGTCTGGTGTCATCATCATCCCCGTCTACGAGCACAGCGTGTCACTGAGTGGGCGCCCTACACAGCAGTGCGGGTGTTCAGTAGAGGATCATGCTTATGCCCGTGCCGCGCGACTCTCCTTGCGAATTGGAACCTTTAGACGCCAAAGTTATATAATAGTATCCCCCCCAAGTCGAGCCTTTCTTTGGCCATTTTTCTGTAATCGACTCTTTGTTTTGGTCAATTTCACTCTCTGAAGTCACAAGGCCACTTACTGTAAGCAGTACCTTGAAGTAGCCCAACAGGTACAAGTAGGCTTTTCTGACTGAAAAAAAAATGTACCGCGTGAGGTCAAATCTAGCCGGCAACGCTTTTTTTCGCTTTATTCGGGTGGAAATTAAGAGAAGGCACAGACAGTACATTTATTGGGTTGTAAAAAGGGCCTGTTAGGGTCAGTGCTTCGTACAGTCGTACCTGTAGTATACGCGGTGAGGGGATGACTCCGGGGATCACAGCGCTGACGAGATCGGGTGACTTATCCCTAAAGCACACATTTTTGTTGGTTCAGAGGGGTCTATATTTTGGGCTACTTCTTCAACCACGCTGTAACTGAATGAAGTACGAGCCCCAACAGGTGGGCCCTTCGAAACGACCACAGCCCACCATGTGGGTCTCCCATGTGGGTTTACAGTGCGGCCCATGGTTCTCGCCCATGAGTATAGCCTCCCATCGGTTAACAGTGATGGCCCATGGGTTACCCATCATGGGTGTCCCGTTGGTACGTGTAGCTGATCCAAGGGTAAGCCATACATATGGAGAGTCGCCGCCCATGGCCCACCCATGAGTCGCCCAAGGACCCACCATGCTACAGCAAAAAGGTGCACCGTATTTTTTATGAGGCTCTTTCCTCACTTGAGGAGAGCACCATACTAGTAGTAAGTCAAAAACAGATTTTGGAGGAAAATAAAAGACGACACCAGCTGCCACTGTCGCTTGAGTTCAAGAATGATTCCGCACCTTGTGCTGAAAATACTCGATCCAGCGTTAAGGAAGTTTGGGTGAGACAACTCTCCACCTGACCAGTGGTCACCTACAGAGACAAGGCAACGTGACAATGAAGTATGGGCGGGACCACGGGCCGGCGCAGGAGGCTGTGATAAGACTGGGTGAGACACAGAGTATCCCCTTGCAGGTTTGTCTATTAAGCATCCTTGGTGTTACTCACTTTCCGTAGAGTCAAGCGTAGAAGAGAAGCAGCTTATATTAATCCCCGAGCCAGATGACATCTGCCTCGGGATGGGCTTCAAGTATGGCCCGCAGATATTATAAATACCCCGAATACCGAATACGAATGCCATCCAAGTTATACGAAAACGGACCAATTACCTATGCAGAGGTAATTACCGGCCTTCCTAGCCCATACCATTACAAGGCCTCATACAATCCAATACTTACATTAAATCATCCACGTTAGGGAGACATGATACATTAGGAAAATAAAAGTCCTACCCGATGAACAATCCCACTGCCTACTGTACGTACAGTAAGTATAAGATGAAAACTATTTCCAACACAAACTAATAATAATGAAATTCCGACCATTTTGGGGTTAAGAAGCGCCGGTGATTCAGAAACCGTTTCAGCCGACACGGGATGCCTCTTTCATCGTATCATACCTTCGCTTCAAAAGGGTCACACCCATATGGGTTTGTAGTGCTGGCCCATCAAGGTCGCCCATGGCCCTTCTATAGCGCTGGTCCGTGGTGGGTCACTCGTGAGCCATCCATCGGGCCATGGGTTGGTTGCCCATGGACCCATGGAAACCCATGGTTAATATAATATGTAGTGCTGGCCAAAGGGCCCCCCGTGAGACTCCCATGAGTCTGATGGGCCATGCACGGTCTCCTGCAGCACTGTTGTTTTTTTTCCGTGGAAATGGATGGAAGTTTCCATGGAAGCTATATACCACCGCTTCCATGGGAGCTTCCACCGCTTACATGGAAGCTTCCGCCGCTACCATATGGAAGCTTCCGTGGAAGTGATTAGAAGCGAGGGAAGCTTCAATTAATTTACCCCCTGATCCCACTTGGTACAATGTTCCACCCGACGTGGGCCCACCCCGATTACCAAAACGTGGACTAATCACAAATGGTATATTAAAAATCGTGTAGCGCGCAGCGCGGAACCACACAAGGCCTGTCTAGTGGCCGAAGACCCCTTTTCCAACGGCAACTTCCACGGACGTTTGGAATCTTGCACCACGGCGGAAGTTTCCCCAGTGGAAGTTTCCACGGCGGAAGTTTCCATGGAAGCCATGGAAGCTTCCATCCCTTCCACGGAAGCTTCTACCACCTCCACAGCTTCCATGGAAGCTTCCACGACTTCCATGGATGCTTCCATGACTTCCATGGAAGAGTCCGTGGAGCTTCCATGGAAACCGTGGAAGCTTCCATGGAAATTTCCGGCGACTTCCACGAAACAAAAACAATAGTGCACCAGACTCCCCATGCATGATGGGTCTCCCATGGGTCTGCCATGGGTCTGGCATGATTAACCCGTGGGTTTACAGTATGGGCCCGTGGGTCGCCCATTGGCTTTCTATGGGTTTTAGTTGGTCGCCTATGGGTTGCCCATGGGACTCACATGGGACATCAATGAGTGTGTCATGGGTCTCCGGTGGGACACCACCCATGAAATGCCCCTGCAACACGCGCTAAAAAACCCGTAGAAATTACCAAAAATGTACATAGTGGTAGTGGCTATATACTGTAGGCACGGCACATGCAACACACCAGGCACCAGGTGTATGGCCTCTCTTTCGGACTGGGAGCTTCTCGTCGCCCCTTGCAAGTTGGGAGCTGGAGCATATCATCGTCTGTCACTTGGCTGCAAACAGGAGCATTAAATAATAAGGGCCCACCGTGTTGCCCTGAAAACCTGCTACTAAACGCGCATCTCAAGTACTGTAGTAGTCACTGCTGTGTGCTTGTGTGTACGTATATAAAAGGGACATTAGTACCTGTAGCTGGCGACGAGAAGTCACAACAACAGTATTACATACAGTACGTACCATAATATTGCTGCTGGTGTAGCTGGAACTCGAGGCCGTTTTAGCAGTAAAATCGCAAGAAAAGCACCGCCATATCATGTGTGTGTACGCACACGTACGCATGAAAAATTAGATCTTCAAACAATTCCCTCCCCGACGGTTGAGATTTCCCCTTTCCCCGACCCTGGAAAAACGCCTGCTCGTGAAGGACCGTTTCGGCCAAAGATCTTCTTGTCCCGAAACACACTCACTCATAACCACTTCTTCTGCAGTGTAATCGACTGCCTCGCTTCCATTCGGAGCATATACACCACACAGGCAGTACCTACCCTCCCCTGGACCAAGACCAAGGCAAGAAGATCACACCGCAAGGGATCTATCTTCTTGTTCAACATGAAGAAGGTGAGGATCCTCCTCCCGCTGAGTGTCGGGTGGACGTCGTCTGCCTTTGCTGCCGTGAGACAACTGCCGGCGCACAAAAACAACAAAAAAAGAGAAAGATACGGCCCACTTCCTGAGAGGTAAAAGCTTTATGATGCGTATGATACGTAACACCATCGACCGGGGAACCGCAGGAGGGGCAGCGGCTTGTCCCATGTGAGAGAAAGGGCCCCGATACGCCATAGACAGACCCCGCGGAGGTGAGGGTCCTACTCCTGCTGAGTGTCGCCGGGTTGGTGGCGTCTGTCTGTGCCGCCGTGAGTCAACTGCCGGCACGCAAAACGAAAAAAAAGAAAATTATATCTTCCTGAGAGGTAACATGTGCATGATGCGTATGAGACGCATTCCATCGCGCGAGGGACCGCAGGGGCAGCGGCTTTTCCCATGTGAAAAAAAGGGTACCGATACACCATGGTCACACCCCGGGGAAACTGTCTATACTGAGCAGGGGCCTACAGGCCTGAGGCCGCTGCTGCTCGTGATCTTGTGCAAGCCCAAAATCTTAAACGCCGCTCTGTAAAAACAAACGCCGAGCTTTGGATCTTTGGTGTCCACAGAGATGCCTTGCTGTTGTTGCAGTGCAGCACAGTATAACTCTACTTCTGCCCAAATATTTCAGAGGACATATTTGTCAAGGGAGAACGTGCACCGTCGAGGACGTGGGGCCGAGTGTTCCACACTAGAACCTACCGGTATACCTGGCAGTGGTTTGGCTTCTGTCGAGGCAAATTGAGGGAAAATTGATGTTTGTCAAGAGATAAAAGTGAGTTGTCTCCTGAAATCTTTTTTGCATGCTGTGCTCTGTATGATGTGTGATAAGATACGCCAAATCGAAAATTGTAACCGTCGAATTATGTTGCCGTTGGTCGAGCTTTGGATTCGAAGCAGAACAAGACACGCAGCACTGGCAAAATACAGCATACGAGTGACAGAAAGCTGAAACTGCATGTTGAGAAAAGCGAGAAAATAAGACACCCGTCCCGCGAATCTTTATCGTGAGTCCTGACCGGGTTCATTCCTGTGCTCCTCAGGGCCAATAGGTGCAGTGCTCACCACGCATGAGGACTCGGCTAATCTGCCGCGTGGTATCATATGATTTGCAGTACTGCAGTGGTCGCTATATACCTGTAGTGCCGGTATGCGCCAGCCAACAATACACTATAGCGGCAACCGGTACTGCTCCGCACACTGCCACACTGGATGCTGTTTTCCCTACCACAAGCGATTTCAGCCGGCTCTACAGTACAGGTCACCTAATAAGAAAGGCAGACTGAAATTTAGAGGAAAATAAGAAGTACGGGAGTCGTTTATTATGAAATTAATGTAGGAAGTACCCTCTCTCAAATAAGAAATCCAGCCTGATGGATCAAATTTCCTGTTTCTTATTAACTGTAGTAGGTGTCTTGTGCTGTGCCCAACCGGCATCATATGGGAACCACTACTGTACAGGAACCGCGCCCGACCACGTCCAGTCGTCATCCATTTGACTACTGTAGTGGTGGTGTGATGTCCTACTTTGTTTGGCTGGTATGACCCCGTCATCTGAAGTTCATCGAAGCGTTTTCACTTCCCGCCGCAGAAACTTTTGCAGCTGCAGTCGCCCCATGATACACTCATCCATCGTGTGGCCTGGGTAACGACCCGAACATGCATTTTGGATGTGCCGGTGAAGCACTCGAGCACTCGCACATTTCTGGCCATCAAGGAGAAAAAGTAAAAACTCGAGACGACGCGGGCGAGGTGCTGTTATTCCAGCGCGACGGTACTACTGTACTGCTGTAGTCGGCCTCACAATCTTGACATGACGTGCAAAACATACGCCCCGGCCCCGCTCGCCGCAGCTTTATTGCAGTATGATAGCAGTGTGATGCCGTAGCACAATTTTTTGTCGCCACGCTTTGTATTCGGTAATACTACTACCGTAGGTGATACCAGTAGGTAATAGCGCAATAGCCGAGGGTAGACCGACCGCTACCTTTAGATCATGGATTGAGTCAATGTGCTGTGCGCATTCACGATCAACACGTTCGCTCGTATGTTGTCTTTGAAAATATCCACCCCTGCGGTATTTGGCTACGTGCATACCAGGTATGATATTATGTCCGTATCCTGACGCATCCATAGGTTTTACTCGATGTTGTCAGTTTTAGATGATACCTTGCTCGCGGGGACATTTTGAGATCAGTGTACAGTAGAATGGGGAGGTTCGTACAGTATCGCAACAAGATGCATGGACGCGTAGTATGTGCTGGTCGCGGCATGTCGACTGCGAACTCGAATGCTGCTGCTGCTACTGTGTTTCGTTCTCGGCATGTACAGTAGATCGTAGATATACTAAACTGTTGTACGACGTACAGTATATTTATGTGTGAATTTGGAATGCCGCACGCAGAGACCGTAGTGGAGGTCTGAGTCGGTCGCCAGAGGGCGTCGCGTGAGTTTGGTGTTTGATAAAAACGCGATTTATCACATACTACCCACACCGACGACATTGCCGTATCGCGTATCAGGATTACAGCAGTACGATCTTGAACCTGAAGCTTCGTGATTAAGTCGTTCCTGGCTATCTACAGTACAGACTACAACACGTTAAGCCCTGTGGTCGATCGCCCTAGGTAGGTGTGGTTTCATTGGTCGAATACACAATTCGCTTAATGTTTATGTTCATTTTGTTTGCGGCATTAATTGCTGTACCGGTACGCCTGCCTGGTCGATGAAAACCCGACGTGCTCCATCCCTGCTTACATACAGAACCCTTCTGGTGCCAACCAGTCTGTCTACCCAAGTACCATTTCCAAAACAAGCGTTCATGGTACGAGTTGTGGGAGCTTTGTCGGCCCCCAACCTGAAAGGGTACGACCAATCACCGCGAGTTCGATACAGCACACTATCACAAACTTCTAACCCAAAAAACGTTACAATTGGCCGAACTCACAGCTCGCGTTTTCCTACAGTAATTGTTTCATGAAAAAGTAGCGTATCTCAGGGAAGGGTCCACCACCATATTTCACTGTTTCGATATACTTCCATGGAAGCTTCCACCAACTACCTGAAAGTAGGTCTACTTCCATAAAAGTATAGGTGGAAGCTTTCATGGAGGTAGATGGCATTAGATGGAAGCTTCCAAGAAAATTGGTGGACGTAGATGTCACTTACCACTGTTGGTGGAAGTGGCACTACTTCCATCAACTGGAGCTTCCACGACTACAATCCGTGGAAGTTTCTAAGAGCCTCCATGTACCCCTCCCTATAGACTTCCACCCACTTCCTTGAGTTTCCTAAAAGTCCAGTAGCTTTGATAAGAGCCCACCGACTTCCATGACCCCCACAAGCTTCCATAGAGTTCCATGAGTTTCTACATCGTATGGAAAATTCGCGGAATTTCCACCCTTGCGGGTGCGGGTGTGGTTCCACCCAGTACACGACGCATTAATAGTTATAATTGTCAAGATAACACAGCAACACATAAAATGTTACATACGTGACGTAGCTTGCTGCCGTAAGTATCAAGCACGAAAGCTTTGCCGCACACCAAGTTCAACAAGTACATGTTTCGATGGTTGACATTTGTTTGTTTTTACATTTTCCCCTCCATCAAGGGGTCGTGTTGATGTAGGCATCTTGCTACAGCAGCAGCAGCAGCCTACCGAGTTGCTGATCAGTAACATACGCGTACGTAGTCGTTTAGAGTCCGTGATCAGTAGTATGGAACACTATTGAAGGACACCAGTGAGCATGACGTACTCTATACTTGGATAATAATGGTAAAGTCTGGTGGCTAAAATACAGACACATTACTGTAGTTCCTGTTCGAATTTCGGTACGTTGTAGTCGTCGCCGTATGTAAAAGCGCGTTACGAGGAAATGTCATCGGAGCATTAACAATACAATAGCAAGGAATACGTAGCTGATCAATACCCAGGCAAGCATCAAGGAATATTGATGTAGGTCGGGTCAGTACAACGGCCATGACCCCGTCGAGTACATCTACGCAGCTGTAGCGCGTGTATCGAGCCGAGATTGGTCGAGGATGATTGTACCCACCTCGTACACAGCACTACAACAATGCATCTCGACCTTAATCCGTCTTCTTCGTGTTCGCTCAGAGAGAGCCACCCCTCAGCAAAATATGTTCCTTCCAAGTAAAGCTCACGAGCGCGCCTGACAGTGGCTCGCGCCATTCCTCTGGACTAGCACGTCCACCACAAGGTCACTTGTGCACACTCCGCTAACAGGTTATAACCCTCGGCATGTTTGGTGCTTCTCGTAGAGCTGCGTTCTATTGGGCACGTCAGGTAAAGACTACGCCTGAGGTCCGAGCTATATACGTACTCGCGCATACAGCAGGGATGTGCTTTGAGTTTTTCTGCAGAGCTACCGACATCAAGATCATCGTCACATATTTGGAGCTGCTGCTACGAAGAACAAGGTTTACTTCCCCGCAAGGCTGCCAAGATCATCGTCACCTGAGTTGCTGCTGCTACTACTTCGTACTCGTATTTCTACAGAGACCTTTTGCGAGCTTCTCAGGATCGTCGTACTACTACAGCAGTACTTCTTGGTCGGCGTACTACACGCCTGAAAAATACATAGAATTCGAGTTTCGAAAACCAGGACTGCGAATATGGGAGACTCCAACATCACGACCAACGTCACCGACAACATCATCAACGCTATAAGGGGATTTTCTGTGATAAAGGACCAGCCTAGACCGACCGAGGATACGGGAAATGCAGAAACACGAGGTCGGACAAGAACGGCGGCGCCGTGCATGCTACGAACGACGACAGGCGAGGAAATTTACGACGATACGTCAGCCATTAAATTCCACTACGACTTCGACGGCAGCATGCAATCTAAGAGCGCATGAACCCCCGTATCAAGGGTGATTATTGACTGGGATCGCTGGAGCAATGTCACCATTGCCTGGGGTCACCACCACCGTCATCATCATCATCATGAACCGCTGGAGCTTCGTATCGTCTGGGGCTCGTCATAGTGGGACTGCCGGGACGCCGTCTTAGGAATCGCCGCATAATTGCCGCGGAATCGCCGGAGAGACAGCCTCCTAGATCGTGTCACAGTACTATGATCTACATCAAACAGGAACCGCCGGGGTATCATCATCACCAGGGATCGCCTCAACGTGGGATCGCCGGGAAGACATTCCGGGGTCGCGGCAAACTTAAGCGCGGACGCGTGCTACGATAGAGGTAGCACGTTTGGACTGTTTATTTTTCTGAGCGACGGAGCTCCTTAACCCAAAGTCGTCCGAATGACATCCTTGTTTTGCAATGTGATTTGTTTTATGCCAAAGCCATGGGATGTGTTCATCGGGTTGCTCTTTCATTTTGATCAAAATAAGTTTTTGGGTGGTATTTTGAGCTCTTCAAGTGAGGAGCCTCGGAAAAACCGTGGTGCATCTCTACCGTAGCATGCGTCCGCGGGGAATTTCCGAAAGTGCAACGTTCAGAATCGCTACAGCACTGGTGTTTGATGGGGCTACCGGAGCCTCCGGGGTCACCGCAACAGTAACAACATGGGGTCGCCGAAGTGTATTTCGAGATCGATCCGCAGTATAATATGTTTTTGGAATTAGCGGGGGAAAACGTCTTCTGGAATTACGGCATCCTCGTCCATTTAGGGCTACTGAAACATCGCTTCTAGAGTTGCTGGACATCGCCATCGTTTTGAGACTGTGGAACACCACTTCTGAGACCGCTGATCACTGCTGGGGTAACTGAACATCATCATCGGTTGGATCCGCTGGAACATCGTTTCTGGGTTCGCTGCATCATCATTATCTGGGCCGTCAGGAGAAGGATATATTCACCGCCTGGGGTCTCACCAGCTTGATGGCAAGATCGTTTTCGTCGCAGTGTCACATGTCTGACCAAAACTTGGTGACCTGCTAGTAGCTTTATTCTCTGGGCAACGACTGTATCATTAACCCGTTGTTTGTTCCTGATGCGACGTTGCGAGATTTTGCAGAATACACATTGCCTCTCTCTAACACAAACCTGTATGTAACTGTTCATTCACTTTGGGCAGTAAAATACAATGGTAGTACGGAATATGTTTCAGAAGAAAACTGTGATAGTCAACACTGGTATTCTGTTATTCGATTTGTATCATTTCATAAGTAAAACCTACCGACAGTAACAACGTCACAGTATTGGGCGTACGGAGTATTTTCGTGCCGAGTATACCTGTCTGGCATATGTATGGGGAGACAAGCTCGGGTTTCAAGGCCTGTGAGTGATATTTTTACGGTTTGCTTGCTCGCCCATGATTCAAACCTGTCACATACCATCATGCCTTTACGCTGCTTAGTTAAGCTATTTTTGGCATTAGTTGTAGAAGGATTGACAACCCGTCGTAAGCGAAGAACGAACGGTTGATGAGGTTGCAGCACGCCAAAGGGGTAATGGATATTTTTTTGCGGCATATAAATAGATTACACCCGTAGGTTATACAGACAGATACATTACAAGGCGCAACAAGGGTTGTAATGGCCAAGATAACACAGCACCATCTAAATCATTACATATGTGACGTAGTTTGTAACCGTAAGTATCAAGCACGAGTACGTTACCGTATACCAAGTTTAATGAGTATGTTTTTTTCACCTCCATCGAGGGGTCGTGTTGATGCAGGTACCTTGCTACAGCAGCAGTAGCGAGTAGCCTAGAGATCCGCTGATCGGTAGCATAATCATGTATTGTCAGTGCTCAGTGCCATGGAGCGCTTTTGAAGAACACCAGTAAATACTACGTACTCTATACTTGGTATTGGGGTGATACAGTTTAGTAGCCAATTACAGTGTAAGTAGTTCCTGTTCGGGAATTCGATGCATTGCATTCGTAGTCGTATGTAGAAAAACGTTACGAGAAAATTTCACCGGAGCATTAGCAATACAACAGCATGGAGCACGTAGTTGATCGATCTCCACTGGCAAGAATCAAGGAACATTGCTGTAGGTCGCGTCAGTACAATGACCATGACCCGGCAGAGTACACCTACGAAGCCGTAGAGCGTGTATCGAGTCGAGCTTGGTCCAGGAGTATTGCACCCACCTCGCTCATAACACTACCACAATGCAACCCAACCTTATTTCGTTTTCTTCGTCTTGTACCGGAGAGATCCAACCTCCAACATCGTATGTTTCTTCCGAGCGAAGCTCGCGAGCGCGCCTAACAGCGGTTTACGCGGAGCCTCTGGACTACGTAGCATGTCCACCACAATGTCACATGGGGATCTCCACCAACATTGTTTTGGTGCAGACAGCCGAATCCCCCAACTTTTAGTACGAGTTCATATCTCCGAATAAAGTCACCAAAAACAAGCTCGGACGTATCGCATGCGAGTGGCCAATAAACTAAAACACGCTTGAAACGACGGCTCCATGGCCCACGTTTCGGGAACAGTCTGCCTATTCACTTTGTTTTTTTCTGGACAAACCCGAAATATGATTTTCCAAATCGCAATTTTGTTAGCAAACAAAGTGACCTGAAAAACATCGTTTTTCCTTCTTCTTCTTCCTAATGTGTCATGTTGGGGTAAAGTTAACGTGTTGACTAACAACAATGTTATTTTCCCGGTCACTCGGAAATGTTTCGGGTTGAGCTATTTCTGCTTCGGAACTTTCCAGAAGTATACGTCTCGAATAGGCACGGTCCAATCACACCGCGGTCTGTCCCGCTATCTCAACCCCTCCAGAATGTTCCCCTTACGCGGCTTTCTCCGAAAACGCGCAACGTGCACCCTAACGCACCATAATATAGAGATCCATACACTACTCTGTAGAGGAGGTAGAGAGAGCCGTGAGGCTACTATCTCTAGCTCTAGAACTTTCAACCTAGACCGTCTGAACAAAATAAAGTGCACCAAAACTTGATTATAATGGATGTCGTCGGCTGTTTAGAAACAGACGACTCGACACCCTCTGCCTTTTACGATACAGCCACCAATATACCTGTGTGGGTTATCGTCTTCCGGGCACATGCATACGTCTTTCGGTGACTGTGATGGCCATCGAAACAACGGTAACATTTCCTTACAGGGTGTGTTATTGCTGCAACACGCGACACCACTAATAACGCAAGTCTTACCGCAGACCAGGCTTAACTTCTTATGTGAGGCAGAGTATGTCTTACGCCAGTGTCAGTAGGAAATACATGATCGTCTGTATGTCTCGTGCAAAAGCCGAGCCAGCATTTGACTGGTGCCGTCGCTTTTATGTCCAATATTTTCAGCGGATGAGAGCTACTCCGCCGAGTGACCACCATACTTCTTCGCGGTGTTTAATTTTTTAACGCTTAATGTTTACGAGATATGCACCACCATGGTATGTTTGCTACTCTGCGAGAAAAACATATTCCTGCACCCAGTTTTGAGTGAGGTACAGGGCCACTCGCGCGAGTGGATTAAACATAGTGTCATGAAAATCAGGCTACCCCCCTACCGTAGCACCAGTCATTTATTAACTCCCACTTTCTTACGACTGGAGCGCAGTGTAATACTTCGTGCGATAAAGAAACATATTTAAGGTCATGCAGGACGCCCCTGAACCCTGGACCACCCCCCCAACCCCCCCCCTTGTCTCGTTAAAACGCAGACTCTGGGCTACTTTCGCGATATCCCATTCCTTCGAGCTTCTATGGCTGCGTTCAACCTCGAGGAGCGCTCGAGAGCCGTGTGTACCGCTTACAAAGCTGCGCAGGAAGCGGTCCTTGGGGAAGACAGTGCGCCAACAACGCGTAAGGTAACGAAACATTTCAAGGCCAGGCCCTGTCAAGCTGTCAAGGTCAAACCGGGGATTCATCGCTGAACAGGGATGTACGAATTTTTCGGAAATGGTGTTTCTTTTTTCAGGATGACTTGCCCTTCGCTTGCAAAGTGCCCGCATAAAAATAGGCCACAATTTTATTGTACATGCCGTCTGTGGATTAAAAAATACTAAATATAATACATCTTAATGTGATAGCATAGAGTCTGAAGCTTCGCGACACGCCTGCATCTCGTACCGATACCGTTTTCCCACCCACAATAACGGCGTGTGTTACCTACCTGAACGAGGACCACAAGACATAGATGAGAGGGGGGTTGGTCCATCATCGTGTAGAAATTGAGGGAACAATCGCCGTCATCGCTCGCGAGACGAAATAATTACCCCTCTCCGCCGATGATATATACCCCTCTGTAAATTACTAAAGTTGATCAAAAGCGCTGAAGCGGAGCAGAGTAGCCGGGCTTCAGGTACTTGGTGTTCTTCTAATTTTCACATCATACATTCAGCAGTGAGTTGCGTCAGAGGAAACGGTTGTCTCACAGGTGCAAATAAACTCTCGCTCATCCGCTGCCCTCCAGGCACACCCTTTGTTGTCCCAGGATAACGACAACCTGGACAACCATGTCCGCAAACAACAGAAGCGCGTCACGTTTGCGCCTGACTGTGCGCTGAAGTTGGCAGCCGAATCTCGCCCAGATGCTGCTAGCCAATCAAAGGGGCTGCTCGGCGGCGCCATTCCTGACCAAGTACGTCCTCGCTTAGACTATCTTGAGTTATGGAGCACTAGATAGCACTGCACTTTAACATGTTGTGGCTTGCAGGTGAAAAATATAGGTGCCATGACAACTATCGCTGATACTGCAGCGAGATATCGACCTATTCCCGTGGATCTACTGACATGATAGCGGGTAACGACTGTTGTTCGCAGCGCGCTTACCCCCGTTTGACCCCCCCCGATGTAAAGCACCTCATTGGCTGTTGTTCCTTGACTCTTCCACCGCTTCCTCGGTGTTTAGGGTGAGGCGAACATCCGCAGCGAACAACCGCCCCCAGCTGTCCCTTCGACCACCGACAAAAACGAGAGACCCGCTCAACACGGCGACGGCGGCGGCCACATCGGCTGCATCCCACCGAGGCCGGAACCGCGAGTGCCCACCGATCGGGTCTTCAGAATGCTCCTCAGTTTGCTCAAGCGCAACCCAGCTGGGATTGTGAAAGACGTGGGCGTGCAGCTCATGCTGTTTGCTTCAAGCATTGAGGTGACCAAGGTCTGCCCCCCTGCCCCTACGCTCGACCAAGGCCGCGGAAGCAACCGTGGGACGGAACTCGAGCGGCGCAAGCAGCGTGAGCAACGAGGCGAGCTCGAGCGCCAGGCCGAGGCGACCTGCATTCTTACCCTCGCTCGGCGGGCGGAGCGCAGCAGAGCAATATCGATGGCTGAAACTGGTGGCGACACGCTGAACGGGACAAACGCCATACCAACAGCGAATAAGAAGAAGAAGAAGTCTTGCAAACTACGAAAGGCCATCAAGGTGGAAGACGGCTTGCAGGACTGGGCGGCCAAAAGTGGCCACAACATTTCTGAGTTCGTGCGGCTTCTGGGTTTGTTCAGAGGCATCGAACCCGCGGACGCCAAGTTGGTGCGCGACGGTGTTGTTCGTATTCCAGCAGGAGCTGCTGCAAAGGTGGGGGAGATATCGGAGGCGCGGGGTTGCAATTATGGCGTTTGACTTTTCCTACAGGAACTGTCCGTCTGGCTGCTAACGTGGTCAGCTCGAGAACGTCTCGTAGAAAGTACAGTACGTACCAACACCAACCTTCAGGACTATTTACCCCGATATATCGAGAAAACTCTTTACGACTCGTGTGTTTTGCCGCCCCGCCAACGCGCGCATTGGGCCGGGCAACGCAGGCCCTGCCGGAAGCTGGCATCGTACTGAAGTTCATCTACAACGCCGTGGTCATGGTTGTCGGCGAGCCTGATCCCAGTGTGGCGAATACCTCTTCCGTCGCGGGTTCGGCACGAAGCGAAGAAAGGTACGCCAGAGTGGTGTACACAATGCAAAATACAGTGTAAAACCCTAACGGTGCGGCCGTGGAGAAAGGTGGCAGTGGTGCGTCAGGTGATGAGAGGAAGGGGCAGAGGGTTTCGAGAAAAGGCGAACAAGAAGCCTATCTATACCCCGTGCGTATATAGAACAGGTAGTCCACGCCATATTATAATACTGTAGGTCGCTGACATTTTCGAATGTAGATGAGTGCCAATATTGGTATTGAAGCCCGTCGGCCAGTCAAGCTGCAAACCAACACCACTGCTGCCTCGCTGCTTGCTGCAGTGTAAAGAGGAGCGAAAAACAACAACAGGTGCCAAGGGATGGTTGGAAAGTTTACACAACATTTTCCCACTAGCAAATTGAACATTTGTGAAGACCAGATAGGCGCAATCTGCCGCGGCTTCTGAAATCTTAGCCCCCACAAAAGCTACGACCTTACTGAAGATTGTCTGCGCTCATCTGCAAATGCAAGGAGTGGGTACAAACCTATCTACCAGGATATTGCCGCGTACACTAACAATTTGATCGTGAAGCCAATGTGCCAAAGTCCGGTGCATGTTGTCTGACCTGAATGCCTTCCGACGCGGTTCTATTAGGACTACAGTACCTGTGCACAACATTTCGATCAATATGGATAGATTCAACAGTCCTAAGTACACGACCCTAGGGTGCATGTTGCAGAATTCGTTGTTCCGCACACCAGGTGCTTAGTGTTTATCATGGTAACCATGGAGAATAAGAAAATCGCAGTTGAGTCTGACCCAAACAACCGGTTGCAGGTACTCGGACCTGCACCCGAGCCGGTGTTCATTGAACGAAAAACCCAGTGCTCAACTAATACAGCCAATTCGCGCTCTAGCCGGGTCGCTCAACCTCTCAAATCCAAACGGCTTACCCCCAAAACACTCCCACAGTCTTGTCTAGTACCTCCTAAACAATCACGTTGGTTTTGGCGATACATTTAATGTACATGAGACACTTAAGATATCTCGTGGAGTCTAGAGCTACTGCAGAGTTAGAGCTAGAAAGCCTAACACGAAATTATTTGTCTACTACCGTGTGATAATATTATGTATGCGCCTTACTCGTGCCCCAACCGTACCGGCGTGTGTGACCAGGCCTATGCTTGCCGGAAAAACAGACGATGGAAGCAGTGGCAAGTCCGAACAAGGGTCTACGTCCCACGGCCGCGGACCATCTCCTGGTTCATTCATACCCGCGGAGGGATCAGCCTCGAAGGACGCTGTGCGGATCAGGGACCCCATGGGAGACGTGCCGTGAGATGAATCCCACCTAGCCCGCTTGATGCATTATTCTTTGTTTTTGCGATTATTCCGGTTGTCTGCGCATCTCTCCTGTCTGCTTTCTTATCTGCCGCACTGCTTGGCATGCCTGAACACAAAATACTTGTTTCTAATGAATGTTTTTGTCGGACGGACAACAAAACAGTTCCCAAAGTAGAGACTCTAGGTGTATCACCTAATAAAGAGCTCACGATGACGCCCGCAGAACATTTAGCACCTACGGACAGTTTCCAAATTATCGTGCGGTGTCGCGTTCATTCAGCTTGAATGCTGTCCCATCAACCCGTCAGATGGTGCATAAAAAAGGACGCCCTTCACGCACACGCCTCCCAATCTCGCCTCGCCCTGCTTGGTCAATATTTACTTCCCGAACGTAAGGCTCGTGACCGAAGACGGAGAGCGGAACCTTTGGGATGAAATTCTTGAGGACCAGCTGTCAAAGTGCCCTCCCCTGGCTTTCGTCCAGAGTACCGCTTCGACTAACACCGCCAGCGGGCGCTTGGAACCCGGCCACGACTCGGGAGATAGTACCAAGTGTGCCGCCAAGCCGACCCACTCTCGGACCCAACGCAAGAGCCGTCGCAAGAAGGCAGATGGTGGAAAGGAAGGTGATTCGATTCCACTGCCGTATGAACGCGATGCGGGGGAAATATGCGTTGCCTTTCAATGCTTCGTGTATGCTTTTCCCCGTGTGGGCATCACTTGGTGTCGGTACTGGCGTAGCGTGAGCGCGGGTGACCTCAGTGAATGAAAATGAAACGTCGCTAGTAATATATACTAGCGTGTGAAGGATGCCACTCTCGAATGCTACGTAATCCCATAAAAACCAGACATTCCAGAAAGCCAACCGCACAAGAGCTAGGGGCAAGCCATCTCAATACGGGAGAATGGAAAGCTGCAAGCCAACACCACTACTACTGTAGACACACTCCCACCACAAAAGTGCTTGTGGCAGGTTTAGGGGAAAGTATGGTACTTTTGAACCTTCCCAACTACCGGTATGTCGTATTTTCCTAGTATGATCGGGATGACACTGACCACGCCAAATGTACACCGTTTCTCCGCATATGCATCGTTCCACGTTTTTCCACTACAGGATCGATCGGCCGCACCACTCAGCCGCCGCGTCTGCCGACCGTCCCTAGGAGGAGATATCCGGGGAGGGCACGGGCCAGCTCTGCTCGCCTCGTCGAGGAGAGTGTGAAGGACGCAAAGGCCGCCATGGGAACTGGCCGGTCAAGGGCTAGGGACCTGGGGCGACGGGGCCTCTCCTTCTCCGTATTGGCCAGTGACGTGTGTGACTGGAACTGGGCAACGGCGGGCGGGGTCGGGCGGGACGACGGGGCACAGATTCACGGAGAAGAAGGAGGAGGGGAGACGGCAAGGGACTTGGTCAAGTCTGTAATGAGGTAAGCCCATTCGATGAATGCCGAAGGCGGGACGGTACGGTAAATAATTGGCGGAGCACAATCTCACACAGCGTTTGTCAGTGAGGGTGGTCCACGAGAGCTTTGCACGTTGGTGCCTCAAAAGCAATACGACCAAGAAAAATGGAGATGGAACTCCGGCCGCGATCATCGTGCTTAGTATGCTATATGGGCGCTCACATTCAGGCGATTATATCTACAATACAGCTATAATCCAGAGCGTAGGGAAACCGTGACATGCCTGACGCTGCCTACGACATTCACGGGCCTTCGGGTAGATAAATGATAGCCCCCGAACTGTCCGCTATTTACAGCTCTGGCAAGCCTTGGGGGTCGACGGTGCTGGAGTCGAAGCTGCGCAGCGAGTGGTGCGCCGGAGAGGAAGATGGAAGCATCTGCGACTCTCCTACCGTACGGTGTCTGGAGGTTGGCCGAGACCCAACGAGGGCGGAACAGAAGAAAGAGCGAGAGGGTGAGTAGCTGGGCAGAGCGAGAATAAACCGGCAGTTCAGGCGCGTGAATCACGGAACGTGCAGTGACTCGCGTTTCGTCGAGATGCCTGCACATGAACGATTTAGTTTATCTGAGCGATACATTTTAATTCATCCACTCCGTGATTGAGAGTTACTCTGAGTTTGGGCGTCTTGGGTCTGACGAAGGGTCAATACCTAGCCGATAATACAATTTCTGACTGCGGTTCATGCTACAGTACACCGCCAATACAACGCGGAGGGCTGATAAATGGGTTGTACAGTAGTTTGGGCAGCTTTAGCACCCCCTAGTCTAACCATCAAGGCGTTTGGTTTGGCTTAAGGTGGCTTAAGGGTTTATAAAACAGCTTAAGCCTTGCATATTTGGCTCTTCGGGCAGAACAATTGGTCGTAAATATAGACCGCCAACACCTGAAATGTGACGATTTACCTCACGTTCGTCTCCAAGACACCACAACATCGGCCGTCGCCCCCGTCCTGCCTTGTGCACCCTTGTGACCCCCACATACATGTCCCTTCTCGTAATAGACGCGAGAAGGATACGTGTTGAGGCGCGGAAGAAGAAGGGAGGCCTTTCGCAACGACCGAGTGTCGGTCACGCCTGGCGGACTCGCTTTCGCGTTCCGCCGCCACCTTCGTCATCGGCGCCGCTTCGTTTTACACGCCGACAGGCGAGGATGACAGAAAGGTGGCCGGCAGCGCTTCTCCCGAGCTCCAAGGCCCTCATCGCGGAGGTCCCAAGGTGATGGGCAACGTAGCGGCCGGTGGTGTTGCCTTTCGTCACTCACTAGCTGTCCCTCGGCTGTGCATCAGACCAAATAATTTCGAGCCTCTTCCATTGATAGCCGTCAAGCACTAGCCCCCCTCGTACGAGACTCACAACAGCACCCTTGCCGAAATGAGGATGATGTCAGGCGATGGCATTAGCTCTGGTAATGTTCTCCTTAGCGACTCTAGCACGTTCGCCGCAATCGCTGAAGTGTGCGTTAAGCGGCCAGCAGGCTATTCAGTGACCGCTGAGACGTGTACGAGTACCTCTGGCTCGTGACGTGCTCCATAGTTGTCCACTTGCCGCATGGATCGTCCTCTGTCCTTCGGGAATCACATTCCTCATTTCCAACCGACTTTATTTCCGTGGTGGTAACCCTTGCGAATCACGATATCTGTCTCAGGCTGGAGGAACACGGGCGGTTGGAGTTCGAGGCGGTGTTCGAGCGATCAGCTCGAAAGGGGTTGCTGGGACGGGCGCGTTAGTGCTTCGGTTCTCTGTCCGTGGTGGCCCGCACGCGCGCAACGACTATGGCCGACTACTGTATGCCTATGATACGTAGGCGGCTGGATACTTGTAGCTTTCTGCCCTGTACGGGGCGGGGGGAGCGACATGTGACGTCGTTATCTTGTTGATCGAGTATAGAAAGTGGGTGAAATTATTTCCTCTTGTTGGGCAGGTCGGGTTCGGGGCACAAACCGAATAGTGAGGGTGGGTCGACAAAGTGATGATACGCAGCCTGCGCGTGAAGGGTGTCAGCGCCAGTTTCCCCTCTTTCAGAGGTTACCAACCGAGGTACGGAGGTTGTAGCTGGTCGAAACTGCCAAGGGCGGACGTGTAGTACAGTAGGTGATTCGTGGTAAGTTGGTATTCCAGACCGGAACAAACCCCAGCAGTGTAAGTTCGGCCCCAGCAACCGGAAATGACGACTTGGTTGCAATAGCTACAGTACATTCAGCTGAAGTGGCTGAAACGACTACGACACCACCACGGTGAGCAACGGTGGAGATGGGACCGAGCCGTGGTTTTTGTACGTGGCACGATGTTTGAATTGTTGGGGGTGACTGCAGGAAGGTGTGGATGCCAATCATGTGGCTGTTGCCCAGGCGGGTATTTTTTATTCGCGGAAGATTTAGGGTACCACTATTAGGCTGCAAGATGTGCTTTTCACCCTGCTTGTGGCGTCGGTGAGGCGTGTAGCCTCTTCATCGTGAACATACAACGCCCGCGTCGACGGGCGGTTTAGACCATGCGGCATATCGATTGACAGCAGCGTGCTCCTTCCGTCGCTTGAATTCCAAAAACGTCAATGCGTACCGATAGGTACCTCCCATATGTGCATAAGCAAGGCGCGAACCAGCACCCTCGCGCGCAGTGATATTTTCTTGTTCACCGTTGGTCTGTCGGGGAGGACCGCGGTATTTGGTTTCATTATCGACCGCAACGTACCGAGTTGGCCCCGCGGGTAGATTCCAGCCGAACGCTTGCCTTCGCCGGATCATCGAGTGCTTTGTTCAACAAAATAAAGAACAATGGTTTGTTTGGGTTCATGGCCGCAACGAACGATGATCATGAAAGTTTGATTCCCAAACGCCTGATTCTGCGTCAACCACGAGCTGAACTTGCAACACCAGGTCCTCCACGACCTAGCCGCCACCGTTTGGCTACGTCGAGGCCTTGCATGTCTCCTAGCTGATTGTGCTTATCACTGCCTCGCGTCGCGTCCAACGGCGTAGGACAATATTACGACTACATCCTGTAGCTCGCAAACTTGTTGTTCCTCACCGGCATCCCTACATCCCATAAGCATGTGGTTGGATATGGTCCGAGCTTGAGTGATGGCGTTCCAGACCGCGCATTACCACTAATGATACTGCAGTTCTGCATCAGAACCTATACTATGCGAACCATATCACAGAGGCCACGTCCACGTTTTTCGGCCTGCACCTACTGTACATCCTCGCCAAGATCATGGTCACCACCAATACATCATGATGATTACGTAAAAACAGTATCATGTACGACAGCGGCAGGCATACCAGCACAAACCGAGGCACGTCAAGGCCACACGCAGCTGTGACAAAGGGAGGGGAGAGGGGGGGGGTGACAAAGTGAGGGAGAGGGGGGGGCGGGGGGGGTTGGGTGATGGAGAGATACAAAGGGGGGGGAAAATAAATAAAGAGAGAGAGAAAGAGAGAGAAAGAGAGAGAAGGAGAGAGAGGGAGGGGGGGTGATGACGTATTAGCGTTCGGGTGATGCCTGTGATATTGGTCTGTGTTGCCGATGGTGTTGCGTGTGAGTGTTCGTACTGCATGGCATAGGATTTCAGTTGGGTACGGGCAGGCTAGTGACATCATTGCATCAGTCCCAGTATAGGTTTATGTGGCATATTCCGGGGTCCTCAAGAATCGGCCCCAAGATCACCTAAAAAGATCGCCCTCAAAAATATTCAGCGGCGTGAATTTAGTGGCAACGGAGAACTTAAGAGTAAACTCTTAGGGGTTTTCAATGTTCAAAATTCCGCGTTCTTCCGAGCAGGGTCTAAATACACCCGCTCGTGATATTCTAACAACTGTTTGATGCTCGCCTGCCCTGGTGCTCAAACACACCCCGGGGGCGAGGAGCTACGCACGAACACAACAAAACCATCGACGGGATTTCGTCGTCAGTGAGCCGCTGCTGTCGGTTTGCTTGATCGATCAGAGACTCGTCGTTGAACGCCTTAGGTGGTCTTGGAGGTCAACCAACAGCGTCGGTGGACCATAGGCGGCCTTCGTTTTGATAAATATGCCTCCTCTTTTCTTGTTGATGACACACATGGAAAGAAAAGCTGGTTGATATCAACTAACTGATTGACATGTATAGATGTGGCTCGTGAGCCAATATAAGTTGTTGTGTGGTCATCAGGGGGATCCCCGGGTTCCCTGAGCTGAGTTTGGTCATCCCGGCTTGACCGTAGTTGGCACCTCTTGGATCGTCCTGGACAGTTGCTCGAGGGCTGGGTCATAGGCTCATACAACTTGTTGCGTGAGCCTGCCAGGGCCTCACCGTTGTGCTTACGCGTAGTACGTACTGCATCGTTGGTGCCAAACGATGATGATAATTATATATGTCTGTTCTATATACAAGCATGGACATCGCACATGGGGCGCGAGACTCTATGAATAGTATCAATCCATCAAAGCTCAATGCAACATTGCAAAGGTGTGTTCGGTAGGGTAGTTGCGGTACCCGGGGTATTTTTGGTGGGCGCACCGAACTTCCCGAGGGGTCGAGTATTGGTCTTGAGATCGTACCGATCATAGCGGAGTGTCGGGGGTACCGTCATTGAGGCCGTACCAAACTTACCGAAGTGTCGGGTATAGGTATCGAGTTTGTACCGAACCATACCGGAGTGTTCGGTATAAGGTATTGGGGCAGTACAGAACCACATCGGTGGGGTAAACACCCCCGGTTCATCTTACCGAATTGTCGGGTACCGGGATATTGAAGTATTACCAAACCTCCCGAAGTAGCCGGTACTGGTGTTGATGTCGAACTGAATTCACCTAAGTGTGGGGTACCGGTATCGAGTTCGTACCAAACCTTACCGGAGTGTTCGGTAGGATATTGAGGCCGGATATACCGAACCGTACCGAGCACTTCGGTTGAGCATTTTCCGAGCAGATACCCCCGGTACACTTTAGTACGCAATCTACCCAACACACCCTTGGTATTTTCACAATTCAAAAGGCTGATGTTTCAGGACCCCGGGATTTGTCACATCAATCCTTACTGAAACTATTAATAGTGCGAATTCCGTCACCAGCCAGCCCCTACCCAACAAAAACGCCATACCACAAGGTGCGGGCATTCATACGTAACATCATCGGTATCACAGACCAGCATCACAGTCGTCACCGTACGACCTGAACGCTAATAATATGCTATCCCTTTCCCCCCTCTCTCTCTCTCAGCTGCATGGCCTTGGTGTGCCTCGGTTTGTGCTGATATGCCTGGAGCTGTCGTACCCAAAGTTTTGTTTTTCATGGTGATGATATAATATTTTGGTGGCGACCGCGACCCTGCTGAGGATGTTTGCGAAGGCCGCAAAAACGTGGACGTGGCGCCTGTGACATGGTTTGAATTGTACAGGAGTTGATGCAGAACTACAGCAGTACTTGTAACGTGGAACACCACCACTCAAGCTTGGACCATATCCAACCACGTGTCTAACTTACCACGAATCACCTACTGTACTACACGTCCGCCCTTGGTAGTTTCGACCAGCTACAACCTCCGTATCTCGGTTGGTAACTTCTAAAAGAGGGGAAACTGGCGCTGACACCCTTTACGCGCAGGCTGCGTATCATCACTTTGTCGACCCACCCTCACTATTCGGTTTGTGCCCCGAACCCGACCTGTCCACCAGGAGGAAGGCATTTCGCCCACTTTCTATGCTCGGTCAATAAGATAACGACGTCACATGTCGCTCCCCCACGTACAGGACAGAAAGCTACAAGTATCCAGCCACCTACTACGTAGGCATACAGTAGTCGGCCATAGTCGTTGCGCGCGTGCGGACCACTACGGACAGAGAACCGAAGCACTAACGCGCCCGTCCCAGCAGCCCCTTCCGAGCTGATCGCTCGAACACCGCCTCGAACTCCAGCCGCCCGTGCTCCTCCAGCCTGAGACAAGTATCGTGATTCACAGGGTGACCACCACGAGAAGAGAGTCGGTTAACAAATGATGGATGTGATTCCTAAAGGACAGAGGACGGTCCATGCGGCAAGTGAACAACTATGAGGCACATCGCGAGGCAGAGATACACGTCTCAGCGGTCACTAGATAGACTGCTGGCCGCTTAATGCGCACTTCAGCGATTGCGGCGAACGTGCTAGAGTCGCTAAGGAGGGCATTACTAGAGCTACGCAATGCCATCGCCTGACATTATCATCATTTCGGCAAGAAGATTATTGTTGTGAGTCTCGTACGAGGGGGGCTAGTGCTTGACGGCTATCAATGCAAGGGGCTCGAAATTCTTTGGTCTGATGCACAGCCGAGGAGCAGCTAGTGGGTGACGCAAGGCAACAAGCACCGACCGCTACGTTGCCCATCACCTTGGGACCTCCGCGATGAGGGCCTTGGAGCTCGGGAGGAGCGCTGCCGGCCATCTTTCCGTCATCCTTGCCTGTCGGCGTGTAAAACGGAGCGGTGCCGATGACGAAGGCGGCGGCCGCACGCGAAAGCGAGTCCGCCAGGCGTGACCGACACTCGGTCGTTGCGAAAGGCCTCCCTTCTTCTTCCGCGCCTCAACGCGTATCCTTCTCGCGTCTATTACGAAAAGGGACATGTGGGGGTCATAATGGTGCACAAGACAGGACGGGGGCGACGGCCGATGTCGTTCTGTCTTGGAGACGAAAGTGGGGGAAATCGTCACAATTCAGGTGTTGGCGGTCTGTATGTTCGATCAGCTTCTTCTGCCCGAAGAGCCAAATATGCAGGACTTGAGCTGTTTATTAATATTTCAGCCAACACGAAGCTCTGTGGGTTAGACTAGGGCGTGCTTATGCTGCCCAAACTACAACCCGTTTGGTATACCTCCACGTTGTGCTGGCGGTGTACTGCGGCATGAACCGCAGTCAACGATTATAGTATCGGCTATGTATTGGCCCTTCGTCAGATCCAAGACGCCCAAACTCAGAGAAACTCTCAATCACGGAGTAGATTAAGTACAATGTATCGCACATAAATAGTATCGTTGATGTGCAGGCATCTCGACAAAAAAAAGGGAGGCACTGCACGTTCCGTGATATCACGCGCCTAAATTTCCGGTTTCTTCTCGCTCTGTTCAGCTACTTACCCTCTCGCTCTTTCTTCTGTTCCGCCCTCGATGGGTCTTGGCCAACCTCCAGACACTGTATGGTAGGAGAGTCGCAGATGTTTCCATCTTCCTCTCCGGCGCACCACTCGCTGCGCAGCTTCGACTCCAGCACAGTCGACCCCCAAGGCTTGCCAGAGCTGCAAAGAGCGGACAGTTCGGGGGCTATCATTTCTCTACCCGAAGATCCGTGAAGCTCATAGGCAGTGTCAGGCATGTGACGACTTCCCTACGTTCTGGATGATAGTTTGCATGTATCATGTATATACAATCGCCTGAATACGAGCGCCCATATAGCAAACCACGCGCGATGATCATGGCTGGAGTTCCATCTCCATTTTTCTTGGTCGTATTGCTTTTGAGGCGCCAACGTGCAAAACTCTCGCGGACCACCCTCACTGCCAAAGGCTGTGTGAGATTGTGATCCGCCAGCCATCTACCATACCGCCTCGCATTCCGCCTTCATCGGATGGGCTTACCTCATTAGAGGCTTGACCAAGTCCCTTGCCGTCTCCCCTCCTTCTTCTTCTCCGTGAACCTGTGCCCGGTCGTCCCGCCCGACTCCGCCCGCCGTTGCCCAGTTCCAGTCACACACGTCACTGGCCAATACGGAGAAGGAGAGGCCCCGTCGCCCCAGGTCCCTAGCCCTTGACCGGCCAGTTCCCATGGCGGCCTTTGCGTCCTTCACACTCTCCTCGACGAGGCGAGCAGAGGTGGCTCGTGCCCTCCCCGGGTATCTCCTCCTAGGGACGGTCGGCAGGCGCGGCGGCTGAGTGGTTCGGCCGATCGATCCTGTAGTGGTAAAGCGTGGAACGATGCATTTGCGGACAACAGGTGTGTACATTTGGCGTGGTCAGTGTCATCCCGATCAGGCTTGGAAAATACGACATACCGATAGTTGGGAAGGTTCAAAAGTACCATACTTTCCCCTAAACCTGCCACAAGCACGTTTGTGGGAGTGCCACAAGCACTTTTGTGGTGGGAGTGTGTCTACAGTAGTGGCATTGGCTTGCAGCTTTCCATTCTCCAGTATCGAGATTGCTTGCCCCTGGCTCTTGTGCCGTTGACTTTCGGGGATGTCTGGTTTTTATGGGATTACGTAGCATTCGAGAGTGGCATCCTTCACACGCTAATATACATGTATATATTAATAGCGACGTTTCATTTCTATTTACTGGGGTCACCCGCACTCACGCTACGTCAGTACCGACGCCAAGTGATGCCCACGTGGGGAAAAACATACATGAAGCATTGAAAGGCAACGCATATTTCCCCCGCATCGCGTTCATACGGCAGTGAAATCGAATCACCTTTCTTTCCACCATCTGCCTTCTTGCGACGGCTCTCGCGTTGGACCGGAGAGTGGGTCGGCTTGGCGGCACACTTGGTGCTATCTTCCGAGTCGTGGCAGGGTTCCAAGCGCCCGCTGGTGGTGGTAGTCGAAGCGGTACTCCGGACGAAAGCCAGGGGAGGGCTCTTTGACAGCTGGCCCTCAAGAATGTCATCCCAAAGGTTCCACTCTCCGTCTTCGGTCACGAGCCTTACGTTCCGGAGGTAGACATTGGCCAAGCAGGGCGAGGCGAGATTAGGAGGCGTGTGTGTGAAGGACGCCCTTTTTTCATGCACCATCTGGAGGGTTGATGGGGCGGCATTCCAACTGAATGAAACCGAAACCGCGCGATAATTTGGAAATTGTCTGTAGGTGATTACTGCTCTGCGGGCGTCATCGTGAGCTATTTCCTAGGTGATACACGTAGGGTCTCTACTTTGGAAACTGTTTTGTTGTCCGTCCGACAAAAACATTCATTAGAAACAAGTATTTTGTGTTCAGGCACGCCAAGTAATGCGGCAGATAAGAAAGCAGACAAGAGAGATACGTAGACAACCGGAAAAACCCCAAAAGGGAATATTACATCAAGCGGGCTAGGTGGGATTCATCTCACGGCACGTCTCCCATGGGGTCCCTGGTCCGTCCAGCGTCTTTCGGGGCTGATCCCTCCGCGGTTAGAAAAGAACAAGGAGAAGGCCCGCGGTCGTGGGACGTAAATCTTTGTTCGGACTTGCCAGTGCTTCCATCATCTGTTTTGCCGACGATCATAGGCCTGGTCACACACGCCGGTACGGTTGGGGCACGAGTAAGGCGCATACATAATATTATCACACGGTAGTAGACAAATAATTTCGTGTTAGGCTTTCTAGCTCTAACTCTGCAGTAGCTCTAGACTCCACGAGAGGTCTTGAGTGTCTCATGTACATTAAATGTATCGCCAAAACCAACGTGATTGTTTAGAAGGTGCTAGACAAGGCTGTGGGAGTGTTTTGGGGGAAAGCCGTTTGGATTTGAGAGGTTGGGCGACCCGGCTAGAGCATGAATTGACTGTATTAGTTGAGCACTGGGTTTTTCGTTCAATGAACACCGGCTCGGGTGCAGGTCCGAGCACTTGCAACCGGTTGTTTAGGGCAGACTCAAGTGCGATTTTCTTATTCTCCATGGTTACCATGATAAACACTAAGCACCTGGTGTGCGGAACAATGAACTCTGCACATGCACCCTAGGGTCGTGTACTTAGGACTGTTGAATCTATCCATATTGATCGAAATGTTGTGCACAGGTACTGTAGTCCGAACAGAACCACGTTGGAAGGCATTTCAGGTCAGACAAGATGCACCGGACTTTCGTACATTGGCTTCACGATCAAATTGTTAGTGTACGCGGCAATATCCTGGTAGATAGGTTTGTACACACTCCGCATTTGTAGATTAGCGCAGACAGTCTTCAGCAAGGTCGTAGCTTTTGTGTGGGGGCTCATATTTCGGAAGCTGCGGCAGATTGCGCCTATCTGGTCTTCACAAATGTTCAATTTGCTAGTGGGAAAATGTTGTGTACACTTTCCAACCATCCCTTGGCACCTGTTGTTGTTTTTCGCTCCTCGTTATACTGCAGCAAGTAGCAAGGTAGCAGTCGTGTTGGCTTGAAGCTTGACTTGCCGACGGATATCAATACCAATATTGGCACCCATCTACACTCGAAAATGTCAGCGATATACAGTATCATAATATGGCGTGGCCTGTTCTATATGCGCACGGGGTATAGATAGGCTTCTTGTCCGCCTTTTCTCGAAGCCCTTTGCCCCTGCCTGCCATGACCTGACTCACCACTGCCACCTTTCTCCACGACCGCACCGTTAGGGTTTTACACTGTATTTTGCATTGTGTACACCACTCTGGCGTACCTTTCTTTGCTTCGTGCCGAACCGGCGACGGAAAAGGTATTGGCCACACCGGGATCGGGCTCGCCGACAACAGTGACCACGGCGTTGTAGATAAACTTCAGTACGATGCCAGCTTCCGGCAAGGCCTGCGTTACCCAGCCCAATGCGCGCGTTGGCGGGGCGGTGAAACACACGAGTCGTACGACGAAAGAGCTTTCTCGAGATATCGGGGTGAAAACCAGTCAGGTTGGTATTGGTACGTACTGTACTTTCTACGGGACGTTCTCGAGTTGACCACGTAGTAAATAGCCAGACTGACAAATTCTGTAGGAACAAGCAAACGCAATAATTGCAATCCCGCGCCTCCGATATCTCCCCCACCTTTGCAGCAGCTCCTGCTGGAATACGAACAACACGGTCGCGCACCAACTTGGCGTTCGCGGGTTCGATGCCTCTGAACAAACCCAGAAGCCGCACGAACTCAGAAATGTTGTGGCCACTTTTGGCGGCCCAGTCCTGCAAGCCGTCTTCCACCTTGATGGTCTTACGTAGTTTGCAACGCTTCTTCTTCGTATTCGCTGTGGGTGTGGCGCTTGTCCCGTTCAGCGTGTCGCCACCAGTTTCAGCCATCGATATTGCTCTGCTGCGCTCCGCCCGCCGAGCGAGGGTAAGAATGCAGGTCGCCTCGGCCTGGCGCTCGAGCTCGCCTCGTTGCTCGCGCTGTTTACGCCGCTCGAGTTCCGTCCCACGGTTGCTTCCGCGGCCTTGGTCGAGCGTAGGGGCAGGGGGGCAGACCTTAGTCACTTCAATGCTTGAAGCAAACAGCATGAGCTGCACGCCCACGTCTTTCACAATCCCAGCTGGGTTGCGCTTGAGCAAACTGAGGAGCATTCTGAAGACCCGATCGGTGGGCACTCGCGGTTCCGGCCTCGGTGGGATGCAGCCGATGTGGCCGCCGCCGTCGTCGTGTTGAGCGGGTCTCTCGTTTTTGTCGGTGGTCGAAGGGACAGCTGGGGGGGGTTGTTCGCTGCGGATGTTCGCCTCACCCTAAACACCGAGGAAGCGGTGGAAGAGTCAAGGAACAACAGCCAATGAGGTGCTTTACATCGGGGGGGGTCAAACGGGGGTAAGCGCGCTGCGAACAACAGTCGTTACCCGCTATCATGTCAGTAGATCCACGGGAATAGGTCGATATCTCGCTGCAGTATCAGCGATAGTTGTCATGGCACCTATATTTTTCACCTGCAAGCCACAACATGTTAAAGTGCAGTGCTATCTAGTGCTCCATAACTCAAGATAGTCTAAGCGAGGACGTACTTGGTCAGGAATGGCGCCGCCGAGCAGCCCCTTCGGTTGGCTAGCAGCATCTGGGCGAGATTCGGCTGCCAACTTCAGCGCACAGTCAGGCGCAAACGTGACGCGCTTTTGTTGTTTGCGGACATGGTTGTCCAGGGTGTCGTTATCCTGGGACAGCAAAGAGTGTGTTTGGAGGGCAGCGGATGAGCGAGAGATTATTCGCACCAGTGAGACAATCGGTTCCTCTGGCGCAAATTACTGCTGAATGTATGATGTGATCATTACAATAATACCAAGTGCCTGAGGCCCGGCTACTCTGCTCCGCTTCAGCCCTTTGGCTCAACTTTAGTAATATACTTCGCACCAACTCACTGACGTGTGCTAATCAACTGAAAGAGGGGTAAATATCATCGGCGGGGGGGGGGTAATGATTTCGTCCCGCGAGCGATGGTGGCGATGATGGATCAACCCCCCTCTCATCTGTGCCTTGTGGTCCTCGTTCAGGTAGCCAGCACACGCCGCCGTTGTGGGAAGGGAAAACGGTATCGGTACGTACGATAGGTAGGCGTGTCGCGGAACTTCAGACTCTATGTTATTACATTAAGATGTATTATATTCAGTCCTGTATGATTCACATACGGTACAATAGAAATGGTATTTCTCTTTATGCGGGCACTTTGCAAGCGAAGCCCGCGTCATCCTGCAAAAGGAAACACCATTTGCGAAAACATCGTACATCCCTGTTTAGCGATGAATCCCCGGTTTCACCTTGACAGCTTGACAGGGCCTGGCCTTGAAATTGTTCGTTACCTTACGCGTTGGCGGACTGTCTTCCTCAAGGACCGTTTCCTGCGCAGCTTTGTAAGCGGTACACACGGCTTTCGAGCGCTCCTCGAGATTGAACGCCGCCATGGAAGCTCGAAGGAATGGGATATCGCGAAAGTAGCCCAGGGTCTGCGTTTTAACGAGACAGCGCGGGGGGGTTCAGGGGCGTCCTGCATGACCTTAAATGGGATTATTTGTCGTACGAAGTATTACAGTGCGATGCAGCTCTTAAGAAATTGGGAGTTAGTAACTGCTGGCTCGGCTTTTGCATGAGACATACAGACGATCATGTATGCCATACTGATACTGGGGTAAGACACACTCTGCTTCACATAAGAAGTTGAGCCTGGTCTACAGCAAGAGTTTCATTATTAGTGGTGTCGCTTGTTGTAGTAATAACACACCCTGTAATAAAAAAAACGTTGTTTCTTCGACCATCCCAGTCGCCGAGAGACGTATGTATGTGACGATAGATAATCCAGACAGGTATTTGGTGACTCTATCGTAAACGATGGGAGGTAGCGAGTCGACTGTCTCAAACAAGCCGACGACGTCCATTAGAATAATGTTTCGGGTGTACTTGAGCTCGTTCAGACGGTATCAGTTGAAGGTTCTAGAGCTAGAGATAGTAGCCCCACGGCTTTCTCTAGCTCCTATATAGAAGTGGTCCAGAACTCCCTATATTGGGGTTCGTTAGAGTGTGCGCAATGTGTCTTCGGGGCAAGCCGCGTGCGTTCTGGGGGGTAAAAAGTAGCTGGACGGCGGTGTGATTGGACCGTGACTATTTGAGACATTTTTATTCTGGCAAGTTCCGAAACGGAAATCTGCCAAACCGAGGCATTTTGCAAGTGATCCGAAAAATACATTTTTTTTCGCGAAGACGTCAATGTTCCCATAACATGGCATACTGAAGAAACACACAAGCCCGATATTTTCCAGACCACCCTGTTTTGCGGAAAGCGTCCGATTCGGGAATCTGCGCTTCGGAATTTTCCAGAAGACCAAAGTGCACAGGCAGCAAGGAGGTAATTCCCGAGACGTGGGCCAGGAAGCCGTTTTTTCAAGCGCGTTTAAATTCTGAGATACGAGGTCGTACCCCACCGTCCAGTAGCCGCGCATATCGCACCCACCAACCAGCCCTCTCACCCCCCCATCCACAAGGTAGGGGGATTCAGCTGTTTGCACTAACACCTGTTAGCGGAGTGTCCCCATGTGACATTGTGGTGGACGTGCTAGTCCAGAGGCTTGGCGCGAGCCCGCTATTGGGCGCGCTCGTGAGCTTCGCTCATAAGAATTATGTGATGTTGAAGAGTGGCTCTCTCTGGGCCTAGACGAATAAGACGAAATAAGGTTAGGTTGCATTGTTGTAGTGTTTTGAGCGAAGTGGGTGCAATCAAAGTCGACCAACCTCGGCTCGATACAAGCTCTACGGCTGCGTAGATGTACTCTACCGGGTCATGGCCATTGTACTGACCTGGCCTGCAGCCATGTTCCTTGATGCTTGCCCGTGGAAATTGATCAGCTACGTACTCCATGCTGTTGTATTGCTGATGCTCCGATTAAAGTTTCTCGTAACGTGCTTCTACATACAACTACGAACGCAATATACCGAGTTCCGAACAGTAACTACAGTGATAAGGCCGCATTGACTACCGAACTACTGTACAATTCCTATGCCAACTGTATGGTACATCAGGCTTTCTGGTATGCTTCACTAGTGCTCCATGCTACTGAGCACTGACTACAGATAACTATGTTTGCGATAAGCGACTCGGTAGGCTACTGGCTACATCAACACGACCCCTCGATGGAGGTAAAAACAAAAAAATACTGTTATCCATCGAATTAGTTACTCGTTTAAATTGGTATACGGTAACGTACGCGTGCTTGATACTTGCGGCAACAAACTACGTCAGGTATATAATACGTTATTTAATGTTGTTGTTGTTGTTTTAGTATTCTCTTGACAATAACTCTCCTTACGTTATACTTGTCTGTATAGTTTACGCTTGGAATCCGTTTCCATGCCGCAACAAAGATAAGTTACTCCTTTGGCACGCTGCAGCCACATCAACTGTTCCTGCTTTTCTCACGACGGATGATCAGTCCTTCTACAACTAATGCAAAACTTACAACGAATAACCTGGCAGCGTAAAGGCATACTAATATGTGGCAGGTTTGAATTATGAACAAGCATGCGAACCATGAAAATATCACACACAGACCTTGGAACACGCGCTTGTGCCACCATGCGTATACCAGACAAACATGCTCGGTACGATCATACTCCGTGCGCCCAATACTATGACGCTGTTACTGGCCGTAGGGTATGTTTCTGAACTTCTACCGGTCCAGCAACAGTGTTGATTACCATATTTTGCTTCTGAAAGACATTCCATACTGCCATGGATTGTCTGCTCAAAGAGCGGATTAACAGTAGACGACGGGTTAAAAACTCGCAACTGCATCTCAAGAACAAGCAGTAGTTCAAGAATGCATTCGTTGACCAAGAGAGTAAAACTACTAGCAAGTTACCATTTTGACCGCCCCGTACAAAGAAGACGTTTGGCATTGCAACAAAACAATCTTGTCATCAAGCTGGTACGATCCCAGACAGTGAGGATGTCCTCCTCCTGGCGGTCCATATGATGAGGGTGCAGCGACCCCAGAAACAATGTTCCAGCAGCCCCAAGCGATGATGATGTTCAGCGACCCCAGAAGCGATGTTCCACAGCAGTCCTCAACGGCGGCAATGTCCAGTGACTCTATAAAGGATGTTCCAGTGGCCCTTAATTGAAGATGATGCGGTAACTCCAGAAGTGACGTTATCGCCCGGTAATGCCAAAACATCCCCGAAAAACCCTTCGGTGATCCCACGTTGTTACTGTTGCGGCGACCCCAGAAGTTCCGGCAGCCTCATCGAAAAGCAGTGCTGTACCTATTCCGAAAAGTTGCCTTTTCAGAAATTCCCCGCGAATATGGTTGCAGCGATCCCAAAACGTCTTCCCGACGATCCCGCGGTGAAGCGATCCCTGGTGATGATGATACGTCGGCGACTCCTGTTTGTTGTTGGTAATAGTACTGTGACTTGATCCAGGAGGCCGTTCCGGTGGTTCCACGATTGTGCGGCGACTCCAACGACGGCGTTCCGGCAATTCCACGATGACCGACGCCGGGCGATACGAAGCTCCAGCAGTCCATGATAATGATGATGATGGCAACCCCAGGAAATGGTGATGTTGCTCCAGCAATCTCAGTCAATAATCCTCCTTGCTACGGGGTGAATGCATTCTTAGATTGGAAGCCGCCGTCGAAGTCGTAGTCGAACTTGATGACCGACTTCTCGTCGTCAATTTCGCCGCTTGTCGTCATTCGTAGCAGGCACGGTGCAGCCGCTCTTGTGCGATTCCGTCCTCCAGCTTTTTCCGCAGCCTCGGTCCGTCTAGACTGGTCTTCCATCACGGCAACCCCCCTCATATCGTCGATGATGTTGCCGGTGACGTTGGCCACGACGTTGGAGTCTCCCATATTCGCAGTCCTGGTACTCGAAACTCGAACGCTACGTATGTCTCAGTGCAGTCCGTCGACGAAGAAATAGTAGTACGACTACCCTGAGAAGCTCGCAGCAGGTCTCTGTCGAAGCACATACGAATATGAAGCAGCACCGGCAACAGTTTCAGGTGACGATGACCTTGACAGCTCTGCGGAGAGGGAGACCTTGTTCTTCGTAGCAGCAGCTCTAGATAGATGATGACAATCTTGATGATGGTAGCTCTGCGGAGAAACTCACGTCCCTGTTGTATATACGAGTACAAAACAGCTGGATCCTCAGGCGTAGTCTATACTTGGCGTACCCGATAGACCGCAGCTTTACGCGAAGCGCCGGACCTGTCGAGAGCTATAACCTGTTAGCGGGGTATCCGCATGCGACATTGCGGTGCTAGTCCAGAGGCTTGGCCCGAGCCGCTGTTAGGCGCGCTCGTGAGCTTTGCTCGGAATAATTATATGATGGTGAAGGGTGACCCTCTCCAGGCCAAGACGAAGAAGACGGACTGAGGTTTGGTCGCACTGTTGTATTGTTATGAGCGAGGCCGGTGCAATCACCCTCGACCAACTTCTGCTCGATTCACGATCTACGGTTGCGTAGATGTACTCTACCGGGTCATTATACTGACCCAATCTACAGCAATGTTCCTTGATGCTTGCCGGTGGAGATTGATCAGCTATGTCTGTGCTGTTGCATTGTTAATGCTCCGATATAAGTTCATCGTAACGTGCTTCTACGTATGATCATATGGATATATACGAATGCAATGTACCGAGTTCAAAGTAGGAACTACAATATGCCGCATTTTGGCTACAAGACTATACCACTCATATACCAAGTTTGTATTGTATTAATAGTACGTCATGCTCACTGGTATGCTTCAATAGTACTCCATGCTACCGAGCATTGACTATAGACAAGTATGTTACCGATCAGTGACTCGGTGGGCTGCTGGCTACTGCTGCTGTAGCAAGGCACCTACACCAACACGACCCCTCGATGAAAGTGCACGCGTCAAATTCACTGTTAACCATTGAAATACTTACAAAATCAACTCGCATACGGTAGCATACTCGTTCGATAATCACGGCAACAAGCTACGTCACATACCTGGCATATAATACGTTCTATGTTGGTGTGATCTCTTGACGATTACAACTCTTCTTTCGTCGTGTATTAGATGAAACCGCACCCGCACCCGCAAGGGTGGAAATTAAAGGAAGTTTCTGTATATTATAGAAGCTTATGGAAGGTGATGGACGCTCGTGGAAGTAATAGGAGTGGGTGAACTCTTATGGAAGCTAATGGAAGTTTATGAACTCGCGGAACTAGCTGGAAGTCTACAGGGGTACATGGAAGCCCTTAGAAGCTTCCACCGGTTGTGGTCGTGGAAGCTTCATTTGATGGAAGTAGCGGAAGATCCCACTTCCACCAACAGTACAAACTTCCACCAACAGTGCAAACGTCCACCTACTTCCACCAACTTCCATGGAAGCTTCCATCTACTTCCATAGAAGCTTCCATGGAAGTTGGTGGAAGTTTTCTTGCAAGCAGATTAGTCTAGTGGAACAATGTGGTTGGCTCTCCCCTGAGATACTGCTAATTGTTTCGCGAACCCATGCTAATCCAAGTAGCACGACACTTCTACAATTACGGACTACGGCCTGAGGGTTAGGTTACGATTACATGTACAGATACGTCAGCTGTGAGTTCGACCAAGTGTACGTGTGTAGGGCTAGCGGTTTGGGGTCAAGTACTGTATCGAGTTCGCGGCACGAACCTAATGGTGCTTGGTCGCGTATCTTTCATAGTGGGGGCGATGCCGCTTCCACTACCATAAACGCTTGCTTTGGAAATGGTGCCCGAACGGACAGACGGGTTGTCGCCAGAAGGGTTATGTACGTAGACCGACGCATTACAGCAGTACGGAAGCTAAGGAGAAGCTCAACGAACGTGAATAAAATCGAGTTGTGTATACCACCAACCACACCACACCTCCGGCGATGAACAACGGGGCTATATATGTATGTACTGGGTTGCAGTCTATTCTGTAGATCTGCAGATAGCCAGGACTGACTGAATCTTAAAGCTTCAAGTTCGAGATCATGGTCCTGATACGAAATACGGCAATGAAGTTGGTGTCGGTATGATGTGATAACTCGTGTTTTTATCTAGCACCAACCTCACACGACGCCCTCTGGCGATCGACTCAGACCTCCACAACGGCCTCTTCACATACGCACACCTACAGTATCTACTATACGATCTACATGCCGAGAACGAAACACAGCAGCAAGCAGCGTTTGGGAATCTCGGCGGAAACTCCGTGACCGGCACGTACTACGTACGCGTCTACAGTAGTACAGTGTTGTTGCGATACGAACCTTTCCATCCTACACTGAGCTCAAAATATCCTCCCGAGCAAGGTATCATCTACACAGTAAAACTAACCACATCAGATAAAACTACTTACTGTATGTATGGGTACGTATCATGCGCACTACAGCAGTACAACAGTAGTGTAATAATACGCACGTGGCCAATTACCGAAGGGGCGGGTAGTTCGAAAACAAGATACGAATGAACGTGTTCATCGCGAATGCACACAGCACGTTGACTCGACACCCTACCCTCGGCTATGGCGCCATTACCGAACACAAAGTCTGGCGATAGAAGGCTTTACTATCACACTGTTATGCTGTGGCGAGTGAGACGGAGGCGTATGTTTCGTACGGTATCCTAAGGTTGGGATGCCAACTACTGTACAGTACCGTGGCGCCTAAGTAGTAGTACACTGTCCTGCGTTGTCGAGAGTTGTTTTGTTTTTGTTTTATTTTTGGTAGCCAGGGCGTGCGAGTGCGCGAGTGCTCCACCGGCCCATCACCCAGGCCATGAATTGACATCACGGGGGCGACCGCAGCTGCAAAGCTTCTGTAGTTGGAATTGAAAACGCTTCGATGAACTTCAAATGACGGGGTACATCTCAGCCAAAGCAGGGCATCACACCACCACCAGCCGAACGAACAGCGAGTGGACGTGGTCGGGCGTGGTTCGTGTACGTACAAGCAGTAGTGGTCCCTACACAGTGCCGGTTGAGTAGTGCCGGCTGCCCTCTGCCCGTATAGTGCCGGCGAAATCCTTGGCACAGATAGATGGGATTAACCAGTGTGGAAATGTGCGGAGTAGTACCGGTCACCGCCACGATATAGTGCCGGTGTTGTTGGCTGGCGCATACCGGCACTATGTAGGGACCACTACATACAGCAGTACTGCAAATCATATGGTACCACTCGGGAGATTAGCCGAGTCCTCAGGTATGTTGAGCACTGCACCAACTGTAGTTGCCCTGGTTAGCACAGTAATGAATTCGGTCAGAACTCACGATAAAGACTCGCAGGATGGGGTGTCTTCTCTTCTCGCTTTTCTTGACACGCAGTCTCAACTTTCTGTCACTACGCTTAAGATGTATGCTGTATTTCGTCAGTGCTGCGTGCTTTTTTCTGCTTGGAATCCAAAGCTCGACAAACGGCAACTTAATTTGACGGTTACATTTTTCGATTTGGCGTATCTTATATCACATCATACAAAGCAGCATGCAAAAAAGATATGATGAGACAACCACTTTCATCCCTTGACAAACAGCATTTTCCCCTCAATTGGCCTCGACAGAAGCCACACCACTGCCAGGTATACTGGTAGGTTCTAGAGTGGAACACTCGGCCCCACGCCCTCGGCGGTGCACGTTCTCCCTTGAAAGAGATGTCTCCTGAAATCTTTGAGCAGCAAAAGAGTTATACTGCGCTGCAACAACAGCAGTTGGCAGCTCTGTATACACCAAAGATCCACAGCTCGACGTTTTCTTTTACAGTGCGGCGTTTAGGATTTTGGACTTGTGCAAGGTCATGAGCAGCAGCGGCTTCAGGCCTGTAGGCCCCTGCTGGGTATATGTAGTATCCCCTCGGGGTGTGTCTATGGTGTATCGGTACCCTTTATTTCGCGTGGGAAAAGCCGCTGCCCCTGCGGTCCCTCTCGCGATGGATTGCGTCCCATACGTATCATGCACATCATGCACCTTTTATCTCTCAGGAAGATATCATTTCATTTTAGATTTTCGTTTTGCGTGCCGGCAGTTGACTCACGGCGGCACAGACAGACGACACCCACCCGGCGACACTCAGCAGGATTAAGACCCTCACCTCCCCGGAGTCTATCTATGGTGTATCGGGACCCTTTCTTTCACATGGGACAAGCCGCTGCCCCTGCAGTTCCCCGGTCGATGGTGTTACGTATCATACGCATCATACAGGTTTTACCTCTCAGGAAGTGAGTGGTATCCTTTTATGTTTTGTTCAGTTTGTGCTTCGGCAGTTGATTCACGTCGGCAACGGCAGAAGACGTCCACCCGACACTCAGCGGGACGAGGATCCTCACCTTCATGTTGAACAAGAAGATGTATCCCTTGCGGTGTGATCTTGTTGCCTTGGTCTGAGTCCAGGGAGGGTAGGTGCTACTGTGTGTGGTGTATCCGAATGGAAGTGAGGCAGTCGATTTAACTGCAGAAGAAGTGTTTATGAGTGAGTGTGTTTCGGGACAAGATCTTTGGCCGAAACGGTCCTTCACAAGCAGGCGTTTTTCCAGGGTCGGGGAAAGGGAACATCTCAAGCGTCGGAGAAGTGACTGCGTTTATATTTTCCTATTAATAGTGTGCGCATGTATCATACACAGCCATCCATGATACGAAGTGTATACGTATGGCGGTGATTTTCTAGCGATTTAACCGCTAAAAGGGTCTCCAGTTCCAGCTACATAGAGCAGCAGTCGTAGTACAATATTGCGGTACTGGTATTAAGTGGTGACTTCTCGTCACCAGCTACTACGACAGTACTACTACTGTTGTAGTAGCTCATGTTCCTTTTCGCCAGCTATTACGGTGATACGGTACTGTACTGTTATACGTGTGTGGTTCATGTCCCTTTTCTACACGCACACTTACGTATACATACGCACGTTGTTACAATTGTACAGCCAATGTATTGTAGTTGTAATGTACTGCGCAGTGGCATGATACGCGTACGGCAGCAAGTTTTCAGGGCAATAGGATGGGCCCTTATTGTGTAATGCTCCTGTTTTCAGCCAAATTACAGACTATGATAAGCTCCAGCTCCCAACTTGCAAGGGGCGATGATAAAGCTCCCAGCACGAAAGAGAGGCCATACACCTATACCTGGTACCTGATCAATATTTTATGCGCCGTCCCTACAGTAACTGTTGCCACCACCACTATGCACACTACTGGTATTTTCTACGGGTACTTTAGCGTGCCTTTCAGGGGCATTTCATGGGTGTCCCATCGGAGACCCCCATGAGAGACCCATGATGTGGGGGTCCCACGTGAGCCCCATGGGAAACCCATAGACCACCACTAAAAACCCATGGAAGATCAATGGACGACTCATGGGCCCGTACTGTAAACCCACGGGTTACTCATGCGAGACCCATGGGAGACCCATGGGGCCAGACTTATTAAGGGGGGTCTCACGTGTGACACATTTGTTGGCATGGGTGACCCATGGGTCCATGGACGACCCATGGTGGGTCTATGGTTGTCTCACGAGTGATCCATGGGCCAGCACTAGAAGCACCATGGGCGACCCATGGGCGGCGGCATGGGTGAGCAATGGGCGACCCATGGGCCAGCACTGTGAACCCACGGGAGACCCATGATGGGCTGTTGGTTAGAAGGGTCTACCTGTTGGGCTACTTCTTCAGCTACGTGACTGAAGTACTGTAGCCGAGCCGGTAGACCTTTCTATCCATCAAAAATATATGCTTTAGGGCTCGGTCACCCACTCTCGTCAGCAGTGATCCCCGGGGCCATCCCCTCACCACATATACTAGACGTAGTGCTGGCCTTAACAGGCCCTTTTTACAACCCAACTACTGCACAGTACGAGTACAGTATTTTCTCATACTTTCCGAAGATAAAGTGAAAAGGCGTTGCCGGCGAGGTTCGAACTCACGACACGTCCATATTTTGTTTGTCGGAAGGGTCTACATATTGGCGTGTACTTCAGTCACTACACTTTAGTCACCACGTGGCTGAAGTAGCACGACAGGTAGCCCTATCTTGTGAACTAGTACCAAAAAACGAACAGGGCGACCCAATGGGGCAGCACTGTAAGCCCACGGGTGACTCATGGGCGACCCATTGGCCAGCTCTTTCAACCCATGGGCGACCCGTGTTGTGACCCATGGGCGACCCATGAGTGAACCAACGTGGTGACTGATGTGACTACAGTAAGTAGACCAGTGGATAGTGCTATAAAACCAACAAAATATGCAATTTATACCTGGTATATATGTTTTAGAGTTCGTCGAATATCACCGACTTCTTAACAGTGATATCTGGGCCCCTCCCCTCCCCTCCCC
>MEHQ01004288.1:83016-105548 GCA_008828725.1 Saccharina japonica
CCCTCCCCTCCCCTCCCCTCCCCTCGCCAAATACCACCTCGTACTGTAGTACTGTAGTATCCAGGAGTGCAATGTCATTCACAACATCTCCAGAGCGCACGCTCGACAAAACAAAAAATAATAGCGAGAATCGAATAGGCGATTATTTCTTCGGAAGTTATGTAACACTACTGTACCCACTAGCCTACATAGTCACGTGACTATAGGAGTGTAACCAACAGTGACCCATACGCAGGCCGCCGAGCTTCACCGACGGGACACACATGGTCCCATCACTGTAAACCCATGGGAGACCCATGGGCGATCCATGGGCCAACACACTGTACACCCATAGGTGCCCTGTGCGCGGCCAATTGATGGAATACGGGCGACCTGTGGATACCAAGATGATCAGCTATACTTCGTGCATATACCCATGGGAAACTCAGGGCGCCCCATACACCAGCACTGTGCACCATGGGTGACCTATGGGTCCATGAGCGCTTGTTTACCGGCACTATGCACCATGCATGGGTGATCCACGGGCCCAGGGTCGCCGGTTGACCGCGGTAAACAAGCCTAGCTATGATCGATCTTCTGGTGGTATATATCGCTGGCCCATGGGTCATCCATCATGGGTCGTCCATGGGATTACAGTGCTGATCCATGGATCACTCACGGGTGACGCTTGAGTCGCCCATGTGTCGCCCATGGATCATCCATTGGTATGCCGATGGGCCAGCCGATGGGCCATCCATGGGTTTACACTGCTCACTCATGGGCCTCCCATGGATCATCTCTTGATATATATAGCGGGTTTATGGAGGATCCATGGGTCCCCCATGGCTCAGCCATGTGTCGCCCATCTGGGTCACCCATGGGTATATACCGTAGTGCCGGCCCACTGGTTGACCATGGTTCGCCGATAGGTCGCCAATGGGTCGTCCATGGATCGCCCTTGCGTCACCCATGGGTGCACGGTGATGGACCATGGGTCGCTCATGGGCCACGCATTGGCCACCCACGGGTTTACCGTGCTGGCTCACGGGTTACCCATGGGTCACCCATGGGTCACCCATGGGTCTCCCGTTGGTGTATAGAGCGGATCCAGGGATCATCCACGGGTTTTCCATGCTGACCCATGGGTCCCCCGCTCGTTGATATATCGGACCCATGTCATGGGTGAGTCGTGAATTAGGAGCCACCCATGGGTCACCTATGAGTTTCCAGCAGTGCTTTAAGCCAATGGGTCACCCGTGGGCCATCCATTCATTGGTTGCCAATGGTTCGCCTATGGATCTCCCGTTGGTGATTTTAGCGGACCCGTGGATGAACCACGGATTTACAGTGTTGGCCCATAGTCCAACGATGGGTCGGCCATGGGTCGGTCATGGGTCGCTCACGGGTTTATGGGGATGGTCCATGGATCACCCATGGATCACCCATGGACCGCCCATGAGTTTGTATTGAGTGGTCCGTGGGTCTCCGATGGGTTAATGGTGCTGACCCATGGGTCATCCATGGGTCGCCCGTGGTTCATAGTGCCGGCCCATGGATCGTCCATGGGTTCATAGTACAGAGCCATGGGACACTCATGGATCTGCCATGGATTTGTCATGGGTTTCCAACGAGCTGTCGGCGGGTTTGAAGGGCTGCCCCATGGGTCCCACATGGGTCTCCCATTTGTTTATAGTGCTGGCCCATGAGTCACCCACGGGTCTAACTCCAATGCAACTGTGTCCCATGCGGCCCCAATGAAGCTTCAGAAAAATGACAACTCATCATGCACATCCCCCACAAATCCCCGCTAAACCCCAACACCAGCTCGTAGGAGAATCCACGTACCATGCCGATCACGCTGCGCATGCCACTGTGCTGGACGGACAAACCCGCCATATAGGAGGGGAACAGACGAGAACATTGGTCAAGGTCCCGTCGTGGGAGCCCTTCAGTGGCGATATCTACCGCCTGCCTTTCGGCGCCGCCAATGGACCCCTTTAGTTTCGTTCACGCGTCGGAGTTCACGGGCATGAGCCTCGGGTCTCCCGCATGATTCTCCTGAGCCTGTTGAGGATTATCGATTAAGGTAGCCCCGTGTTCACTCGATCTCCTGAAGGGCCCCGGTGAAGCCCGCCAGAATCTGTAGTAAAGCCCCAACCCCGCTTCCGATGGAAGCGGACCCCCCCCCCCCCGCCCCGAAAAAAAAAAAAAAAAAAAAAATAAAAAAACCCCCCCCCCCCCCATAGCAGCTCTCCTCCTGTGACGCGTGCTTCTACGGTAGAGGGGTGATGCCCAAAGTTTATGAGGCCGACTACTGTGGAGCTACGGTACAGAGATAGATCGGTTTTTAAGCCCTACATGTTCTTCGCACTCTTTATTTTAAGTCGTTCGTTTTTTTATGTCTTCGCGATAAGCACGACCATATAATGTACGATGGTTTGCTGTTGTACTCTGCGACAACAAAATATTTTACGTTTGTGTCCAGTTTTTGAGTGTAATGTAGGATGGTTTGCTGTTGTACTCTGCGACAACAAATGTTTTACGTTTGTGTCCAGTTTTTGAGTGAGGTTCAGAGCCTCTCGTCGTTCGAGCGGCGTACGTGCGGTAGTGGGACCCCCCCCCCCCCCCCCCCCCCCCCCCCCCCCCCCCCCCCCCCCCCTCTACTTAAGGAGCTTTATACTGCTATTAGTATACCTTACCGGAGAACCGACTTTGTGAGAAAAAATGTACCTAGTCTAACCGAGCTACAGTATGATCGATACGCAGTCCCATGGGCTACTGTACTGTAGGCACTGGACCTAACAACCGATCTTGTAGAGTACACATCGGATCAAAGGTCAAGAGAAAGGTAACCAGTGCGCAGTTTACGAATATTATCACGTGTCTGGTTTTCATTGGCTACACGAATATATCAACCATACCTCCCTAGCGACGTATCATACGGTCCTGAGTTACAGCAGAGACGCAGCAGTCACAGCCAGTGCTCGCCCGTTGAGTCCCTGCATCTCGTGCATAGCCGCCCCGAGCACGGCCGAGGTACGCGAGCGAATGGCCCGACTCTGCGTGTTGTTGTTGACAGACCTGCATAGAATCTACAGCTGTAGGACTATTGTGGTTTTCAAGTTGATAGGTACCTCCTCGGTTGTTAAGGTGCTCTGCAAGCGAGAAAAAAATTGAGCTCCAAAAACAACCCCAATACCTCCGTAGCCACGGCCTCTGTCGACAGGCGTATGCGTGCCTGATGGTGAAGTCTAAAGGTCAGCCACCTGCCAAAACACCCCTCCTCAAAGAACAATAGTGCAGTCGACGGCTTCCAGCAGTTCGAGGAGGATCCGCAAAGCCGGCCGTTGCAGGTGACGCGGAGGCACGCCTCGTCAGCGAAGAAACCGCGCGGAAAGGCGGTCAGAGGCGAGAGAGATCCGCCGACCAAAGGATGGTCCCATGAGTCTAAGAACTACCATAGGTGTATTTATATGTGCTCATAAGCCACTGCACCCCGTTGGCGGTCCTCTCCGGCATGCTTCGAGGGACGTATATACCCGTGTCCATGACGCACTCGAGGTGGTTGGCTCTCTGTCCAAAGGGTGCGGTGACAACGAAGGTGGCCACCTGCTTGTTGTCTCAAGCATACCTGCCAGGGAATGAGCCAGGTCACCAGTGCCTCCGTCCCTTACGGTCCCTACTCACCTTCTATCGTCTTACTGTTTCGGTGCCGATTGAGACGCTCACAACCACCACCCCTCCCCCTTCGGCGATTCGGAAATCGACACCTGCCAGTACTACTGTTGTAGTTGCTACATATATTACACCTTCAGACCGTGCTCTTTCGGGGGTAGCACGACGATCTTAGCGGGGTTGGCGACGATGCCGATCGTGTCAAGCTCGCGTAGAAGAAAAGGTGGTATATGGCTTCGACGGCCGTGCTTGCCGTCACCTCCATAAACCCGAGGATATTGCGGCGCGTGTATAGGAGAAGGATTCGACTCTTTCCTCCTGGCAGTCCGCGCGGAAACGCTTCAGTCTCGATCGCAACGACAGGTAAAATATCGCCGGTCCTATAGGGTGCACTTTATGCCCCCCTCTGGAGGCAAGAAGTAAGTGGTCGCCTGGTGCTGCCCCGATTCCCTCGAAAAAATACCTCAGAACAAGTACCTCGCCGTAGCACTGGGAACACAAACGACGCGAGCACCGGCACGTAGGTGGCCACCTCTGCAAGCACAGTTGTCTCGCGGACGGCGTGTTGAATGCATCAGATAGAGCAGTACATGACAGTGTGCCTGTTGAAACAATCGTGCAGCGCCCATGCCCTAAGCCCCACGTGCCCGGCTCCCCCCGGCGCAGCGACCTCAAGCTGCCTTACCTCGCGTTTGACCTTCTCCAGGGACCGGTCGACACTTCCTTCCCCCCCGCGCGGTTAGTGAGGCCCTTAATAGACTGCAAGAAGATCTTCCAAGACTCCGGCGGGAGCAACGTTAGGATTGTCGACGTTTTTTTTTCGCCAAAAGGCTGCCACTATGCCCTGCCTGGTAGCTAACTTGACTTCTCTCACCCGATATTGGTGTGAACGATGGATTGAAGGTGCGCAAAGCGTTGGACATCATTTCCGGGGGGGGCGTATGATAGAGCGCTCGAGGGAGCTGATACGGCTGTTGAAGAGCGCCTTGGAGATGTACTCGCCGTTCGGGCATCATAGGGGAGCACTTCCTTGCCCTATACCTCGGTGGCACTCGCCAGCTCTACAGCAGCCACCGCCGAGGAGACGGCGGGGTGGCCTTCGAGCCGGTATTTGGCCACCAGGATGGCCCATACGTCTCCTCGTTTCCCGCCAAGCGCGTCTCCGCCAGGGAAGGTCCATGCTGCGGTCATATAACCCCCCCCCCCGCGTGCAGCAACACGATGACAGCGAACGATTGTGCTTATTAATAGATTCCTCCGAAGCTTCTTGACTGGCATTCCTCGCCCATGTGTCCTCTCATCTGTGGTGAGTATTTACGGAGTACTATGTTGTATGAATCCATTCATGCCGATGTGAACAGTATCATCAGGTGCCGGTACTTCTATTTATTTACGCACCCTCGTGCATACGAGGTACAATATATTGGAGGCTAGCTAAACACATATACTAATGTTTGTATGGCTATATACACTTCCTTGCCACAAACCACAAACGAACCACTGGGACTACTGTTATTCGTGTTACTCCGCGGAGTAGATATTATGGGAGATGGGTATTTGAGAATTGGAACTTGGAACTGGGGAGTTAGCGGACGGACTAACTATCAATACAGTAGTTAGCCCTATCGCGAGAGACGGCGCCGGAAAATAAATGGTGCACCACAGCAGTACGGGATCATCACATTCGCAGATACCGATAGACTCTATTCAAAGTATATTGTACCGCCGTGCCACACGCACTATGACACACATCCTCTTCGAACGATTTCTGAGCCGATTTTGTCCGAAACCAGGGGGACGCACGCGACGAAAACAGCAGCGGCGTTGGGAAGATATCTCGTCGGCATATTTCCGTAGACGCGTCGTTCGGCATTATTAGCATTCTCCCCGTGTCGATAAAACCACCTGTTAAATTCGTTCAAAGGGGGGGGGGGCTGGCGAGAGGCGTGTTCTACAGTGTCGTCGCCAACCGACGCCAACCCAACCTATAGGGGCGTACTCATTTGTTGCTTGCCTTAGTCATTTTACCATTTTGACCACGCATCCCTTTCAAGGGGGGGGGGGTATTATATTTCGTGTTAATATGTTCGGTGGCGGTGGTAGTTGGGTATAGGTCACGCGTCACGCGATAGATCCTGCCATGGCTGGGGTTCTGAGAGTCGAACCCCCTGGTGCAACCATCTTATTCGGCCACTGCGAAAGCCCGAGAAGAGCGTCATCATCACCATCAGTGAGTTGGTTGGCAGATTTCGACAAAGAGAGAAAAGTTAAAATTAAAAAAATAAAACGAAGAGCCGTGGGAATGCTGAACCCTCTATGCGAGAGAATAAAACTAAAAAAGCAGAAAAAAAGGCATGCAGCATGTAATGTGTATACATACGTACTGGTACCCAACAAAAAGCAGGAAAGCTGTTCCGCGCTGGACTTCTTATTTGAGAATGGTTGCGTTGTACTACAGTAGTCAGTAGTAGTTGTGTACAGTAGGTATAACGACGCGCTAATTTATTGTGTTCCTGTAAAATTTCAGCCTGCCTTTCTTATTGCCTGTTTTCTTGACACTAAACTTTGTACAGTAGTAGTAGTAAGTGTCCTGTACGTACAGCATATACATACGTGCGCGGGGGGGAGAAGGGAAGGATACTTACCAGTACCAGGTATGTATGTATGCAATACCTCTCTCTCCCTCTGTGTGACCAGAGGGTCTGGCCAGAACGTTGCCGAGGAGGGCAAAGCTCTCATCGACATGAGCTTGATGAGCTGTGGGGGGGGGGGGTACTCATGTTGTGCACGGCCGTAGTCATATGACCATAGACCCTCGCATCCCTACAATGCCGGGACGGAGCGCGTTGGGTTTTCGAATAAAGTGATGACGACGTGATGAAAAAAAACAAAATGCCCATACATGACGCATGCGCCACGATACATGCCTATGTTATAAGGATTACCCTGGGCTGGGTAATCGATCGATCTTTTACCCCTATAGCTCAGCAGGCAATACCCTCACATTTGACGTCGTCGAGGACACGGGTTCGAATCCCACTTCGAACGTTTCTTTTATAGAAACGCTTGCGCGTGCGTCCCTAAAAAACACGTCTCCCTGGTTCCCCAGGTACTGAAACGAAGCGGGTAGGTCAACGTACGGCCGTATACGGTACCGACGTCCCAAATATCCCGCCGTTCAGAGGGGGGGAGAGTGTTATAAGGATTACCCTGGGTTGGGTAATCGATCGATCTTTTACCCCTATAGCTCAGCAGGTAATACCCTCACACCTACCGTAGACTATTAATACTATTATTGCGGGGGACCATGCGTAGGAAATAGGACCTACGGTATGATATCGTACACAAAAATATACCATTATGACCCCAACATATAAGCAACATTTTGAGTGAATGTTACTATACAAAAGCTCCAAAATATTACGGTTCAGAGTTTTACATGTTTATCTACTTTTTTACTGCAGTAACAATGTTAATGTTTGGTCCTATTTACTATGATGGTCCTCCGTAATAATAGCGTATGTACCTTGTGTACAAGTATGAGATGTGTGTGCGTGTGTGTATGCGTTCTTCGCCCGCTTAGTCGGGGCTTCAGAGATGGGAGAAATTGGCGGTAAACAGTGACGGTTCTGGCACACAGGTGGCCGGGACCCCCTCCCCCCCCCCCCCCCTGCACTACGTGGTAGGCGTACAGTAAACATATATTATATCCTTGTGGAGACATTGAACAAGGTAGCACACCATTAATTATTAGGCGTACCGAACTGATAGGTTGCTGACACCTTTTTATAGGGTTTGCAATAATACAACAACAGTAGTAGTAGTAGTAGTAGTAGTAGTAGTAGTAGTAGTAGTAGTAGTAGTAGTAGTAGTAGTAGTAGTAGTAGTAGTAGTAGTAGTAGTAGTAGTAGTCAGTAGTAGTAGTAGTAGTAGTAGTAGTAGTGTCAGTAGCAGTAGTAGCGTGTTAGTAGTAGTAGTATAGTAGTAGTGTACGTTGGTTCAATGTCTCCGCGTAGGCAGAGGGTTTGTGCGCCCCACAATTGTGCAGGGAGGCCTGGAGGGGTGAGTGCGCGGCCACTCTGCATGATTGGGGGATGATACTTGGTACAAATTAATTGTTGTCCGAGTTAGAACGAAAGGAGCCGTACGGTACGGGCGCAACGTGACCCTCTCCGTATACTGCGGGGCGCTCTCGCGCTGCTCGTATTATACATGCATACACTACGTATACGTAGGCGGCTGACATATTACCACCAAAGTTCAAGTTTGTTTTGGTTTTTTATCTTGGGTCGTGGGGTCTCTTCTACCCGTCGACATCCAGCACACCCAGTCAGTCAGTGTCCATGCTGATTCTTCGTTTCTAGAGAGATATATACCACCAGCTCTGTGGCCACAAATTTACGACACAGAGGTACACGTACTACAACATGTATACTGCAGCAGTTGCTTGGCTCTTCCTTTTCCTGAGGGCATGCCAGGTATCATACACCGCAGGTACTCGTAAATATACTGGGTGACATGTATGTATGTGTAGAGTACCTCGTACAGCAGTATGATACTCGTTTAGGTCGAGAATTCGCTCACAGACAAGTTGGCACAGAACGTTCTCGTATGGGCAATGCGCCGAAACAGATAGGTACAGAACGAAAAAGGTATCGTATGACATCATATACTCGTACTACAGAGTCAAACCTGGCACCTGCATAAGTCTGAAGACGTACCGTGGGCAAACAACCTAGCCTATACAACTATACAAGGTGGAGAACGTAGAGACATCAGCAGGCCGAGAGCTGGGAGGCAGTGAACACAGACAGCAAACGAAGACCTGTCTGTGCTTGGTGTGTGAACCAACGAACCAACTTGTTGGAAAATCGAGTCAGATGTGAGTTCAACCGATTGAATGGTTGACTGAACGTGTAAGGTTCGGAAATGTTAGAAATAACAAAAGAATCTTCAAAAGACTGTACTTTCTGGCCAATCAGCATCGCCCAGAACCATTTCATGCCAGTCCTCTCGTTTCTCGGTACGTCAATCAATTTGAGTCTATATGGACGCAAATCTGGTGTGGTTGGTATTAAATTCGAGTACGCGAAATGTTCCTACTCCCCTGCTGCTCCGTAGCCTGCAGTACACGTGCGGCTTAGCCTCCGCGAGAAAGCCTCTACCCCCCGCTAGCGCGAGCCAAGGAGAGGCGTTGAGTACCCCTGCGGACTTCTACGCATAGGCTGGTTGTGTTTACCGCAGACCGTTTACTCTGCTCGCTGGCGAGAAGTGGACAAGAAGAACCACGTTGTTCGCTTTTAGCTGGCGAAACGATATGTCTCAGCTAGTATATGGAGGAGGACCATTGCAGCGAACACCGCCGAGCACAGGCGGAAGGAAGAGAGGTGAGCAGCGAGAGAGAGAGAGGGCTACGTACGGGCACAGAGAGTAGAGAAGGAGAGGGGGGGGGCAAGGCAGGGCGAAGAAGTGAGAACATGGCTGAGAGGGCCAGAAGAGAGGGGACGAGGGGACGAGGGAGAGCGGGGTGGAAAGCGAGACGGGACGAAAAAGTATGGTAGGCGAGAGACACCCCACCCCGTACACTTCTCATACTCGTGCGTGAAGGCAAACAAGAGGGGGAGAGATACCTAGGGCTCAAATTTGTTTATAGAGGGTGTGTAGGCCCCCGTGCAAGGGAGGGGAGTGAGGGTGGGCCTCGAGAGGAGAGCGGCAGACGGGAGAGGTCAACTTGAACCCCTGGGAGGAGGAGGAGGAGGAGCGGGAGTCTCTGTCTGTCTATCATTCTTCCGACTTGTACCCCAACCCAAACACTCAATCGAGCAGAGAACGCGTATTGTGCAAATAATACGTCGCAGTTCGTATTTTTGTGGTACGTGAATCATATAAGTACGTCGCGTGCTGCTGGTTGTGGCGGCACGAGAGTACATAATAGGGCTTAGCGGACAGAACGTCTGTGGCGCACTGCCCTGCACCTGGCTTGCAACAACCTCAGCGTCATTCTGTCCGATCTACTGCTGTCTTGGCTGCTCTCTCGCTGCGGCACCGAAGGTTGGTTGTGTCTGTGCGTCTTGTTTGCCATGCACCGAATGTGGCCAGCATCACAAGCATCATCAACTCCGATTTGACCGGCTTCTGCTTCTTCTTCTGCTGCTGCTGCTGCTGCTGCTGCTGCTGTTACCATATGATGCATATTCATACCACACCAGCTCTGTGTCACGCACTCACTCTTCCTTGTTTACAGCAAGCAGCAGCGAGTCCCTTCGTTTCAAATCACGAGCGAGCTTGTTTTGAGGGCTTTGAAGGGCTAGGGTTGTACCTTCTTCTCGGTTGTACAGGATACTTGTAGTAAGAGAATAGAGGAATTGGCACCGGTTTAGGGCGTGATTGATGATGCCGGGTTGGTCAGCGTTCCGCGCGACCTCCATTCGTCTATATGGTACCTGCAGGTAGATAAAGTCCGGACATCTACGATTACATTACGTACGAAGAAAACGAGCACTTTTCCATACTGTAAAAGAAACCTGCTCATTTACGACGACGTATAGGGTAGGCACAATTCGATGCGAGTCGACGAGGGAAGGAAAGGCTGAAGTCTTCTCGCGATAAAAATGCAAGGCAAGAACCGTAGTGGGGGAGGAGGGAGAGGAGCCTACTTTGTGACCCCGGATCTGAGTTACGACTATTATAGGGAGGAGAGAGAAAGGAAGGGCGAAGATAATAAATGGGATGGACAAAAAAAAAAAAAAAAAAAAAAAATAGTTATTCTGTAGGCTGAACTTTACAGGACATAAAGAACACATTCAGGAATCGAAGTATGCCGAAGGACCGAAGGTACCCATTCTCAAGTTTGAGCTTCACGCTGGGGCAGCTTTTCTGTGTCTCACTACGTACTGCTGTACCAACGCAGCAGCGCTATCGCTTTCTTACAGCCCCAACGACAACGCCGTCACCCCTGCTGACGCGACGAGCAGCTAACCGGTAGAGACATCAGCACATCAGTACCCTACAGCCCTATTATACTAGTCTCGCACTTCGTCCTCGTCGTAGTACGTACGTATTTCATATCATACCGGTACAGCAGTCAGTACGAGCACATACTCGTATATGTGTAAGAGTACGTACACATCATTCTTGCTTGTACCTCGGACGCCGTTCCACTTTGGACGAGAATATAATAACCGTTTGATATTCATATGAAACTGTAAACGTTTACTATATTACCGACCATAGAGTGGTATTCATATCACTCCGTACATATTTATCTTCACGGAGATGTCGGAAATGCCAGGTTCGTGCCGAGTGCCGAGCGAGCGTGCGTGCGTATGATAGCGAGAGTATGATGACACACATTGACGGCGGCCGTTCAAGAGGTTAGCCGTCCGACCCCGACTCCTGCCGCCTGCCGTCGTTACGTGCACGTACCACGTACGTACGTACGTACGTACACCTCCGATGCCTCCTCATCAGAGCTTGAAAACCCGCTGTACCTGTACGAAGGTACTGGTGTGTCTTATATCCGCCCCGCCCCCCTTGCCGACGGGCTACAGCAGTAGGACAGAAGGCAGTACGACAGACGTAGTAGTCTAGCATAGTAGTACTGCTGTGGTATTATAGCAGTAGTGGAAGTAGTAGGAGTGGTTGTACTACTGCTACTACTATACGTACAGCAATACTACTACTACTACTACTACTAATACTACTACTACTCCTACTACTACTACTACTACTACTCCTACTACTCCTACTACTACTACTACTACTACTGCTGCTGCTACTATACAAGCATACAATACAAGACACCTAATAAGAAACAGGCTAACGAGAAAGCCAGGCTGTGATTGAAAGGAAAATAAGAAATTCGGGAGTCGTTGTCTTGAAAATAGTGCAGGAAGCACCCACTCTCAAATAAAAAATCCAGCCTGGGCCATATTTCCTGTTTCTTATTAGATTGTGAAGTGATGACCGAGTAGTGACGATGACCGTAAGGACACCACATCACAAGATGCCCTGTACTACTGTACCCGTACGTAGTGGCACTCGTAGTACTACTATTAATACTTAGAACTACGCCAGAACGCCAGACAGAGCGCAGAACGCTCAACGCTCAATAATCAATAACCCGTGCCCCTGTTCACCATCTACCGTTGCCTGGCTGTCGTGCTGTCGTTGCTCGTCGGTTGATACTCAACACCCTTCTATGAACTGTGAACTATAAATGTATGAACCCTTTTATATACCATGCTGCAACCTGTGCACGCCTTGTAGATATGAACTACTTTGTATTTTCGGAGTGGGATGCTTCATGCAGTAATCGGTGAACTACAGCAGTAATACAGCAGCAGCAGTATACCAAGTCAAACCCGGTTCGTTCTCTGAATATTTGTATGTGTGTATACTTCTGCGCGGGCACTGCTGTCGGTATGTTCATACATACGTATATACAGAAAGCAGAAATAATAGAAGCAGTACGTGTAGCAGCAGTATCCCGCCCTGTCGCGCCCCCCCGCCCCCCGCCGGCGTCTGTCAACTGCCCACAAAAACCAACCATCGCAGTCGCAATCGTCCCCTCCCCCTCCTACTCACAATGACCCCTCCGCCATCAACTCCCAACATCGAATTCGCAAAATCACCCACCCCACGCCCCACGGCGCTTTGCGCTTGGTGCAAGAAATGCCTGCCTGGTCGGTGAAATCTCGACGTGTTCCGTCCCGGCATTGTAGGGATGCGAGGGTCTATGGTCACACGACTACGGCCTTCCATGACATAAGTACCCCCCCCCCTCCCTCCTAATCACACGACCCCCCCTCCCCGCCTCCGCCAACAACCACAAACATCGCAATCGCAATCATCCTCTCCCACCTTCCACTCACATGACCCCCCCCCCCCCTCCCCGATACGACTACCGCCATGCATGAATATCGAGTACACCCGCACCCGTCCCTCGCCGACCTAAGGTCGAACGAGTGTGGAGTGAATAACAGAAAGTTGCCACCACCCCCCCTACATAGGTCGAACGAGTGTCGAGTGGAAAACAGAAAATTGTCACCACCCCCCCCCCCCCCCCCCCCCCCCCCCCCCCCCCCCCCCCCCCCCCCCCCCCCTCCCCCCCCCCCCCCCCCCCCCAGCCGCGCGCGCTTTCCCCGACGCTTCCATCGATCTGTTGGTATTGGTTCAACCAATGTCTGTCTGGCTCTTCATTCGTGAACCTGGTTGAGGGTCATTACTACAGCTGTGTAAACACGTGGGTCGGACTTTTGAGTTTATTTGCCAAAATAAAAAACAAAAATGGAATCAACTGCCGAGAGCGCCTCCTATTAACTATTAGCGTGGGTAGAAGTGGGTAGGCATAATTTGATGCGAGTCGACGAGGGAAGAAAGGAACGAATAGGTCTTCTCGCGATAAAAAAGCAAGGCACGAACTGCTGTAGTGGGAGAAGAGGGAGACGAGCTTCCTTTGTGACCCCGGAGGATCTGAGTTACGACTATTAATAGGAAGGAGAGAGAAAAGCAGGGCGAAGATAATAGAAGGGATGAAAAATAAAATAGAACTAGAATAAAATATACCAGGTATAGAATAGACGAATAGAACTAACCCTAGCTCTATCCCTAAGCCAATCAGATCCAATCAACCATTGGTTGGCTTTACTACTGCATATATATAGTTCATTTGCCACCCACCAGTCAACATAAGGACCGTTTAGTCAACATATTAACGTTTAAAACGTTGCTTATATTTCCGCCCAGACTGGTACTGGTAGACAGCAGCAGAGCACCAAGTGTGTGCCTATAATTTTCTCGAAAAAGTTTGTAAGCTCTTTTTTCATACGACTTCTACCCTCGATTTTTTGCTGCCGAGTTGTCGTGTTTTTTCGCAAGCGCTTCCTTATTACCTTATCCCCTGGGGGGGCTTGAGAGAGAGCAAAACTCACGAAAACGAACAAATATTGCAGCTTACGCATCGACCACGCACACGAGGTCAGGGGGGGGGTACCTTTACGTAGTGTCTGAACTGCTGTCAATAGCAAGGGGTTTGACGACGCGCACAGAACATGGTTATATGGTTATGTATCACATCATTGCATCCTTCCTTTTTGCGAAATGAAATTTACATTTCATTTACTTCTCTATTTGGTTTGGTCCTAATACGAGTGAGTCGTGTAGTATATATATAAGGTATATACTACGATATAGCGTATATACCTGTATATTCTTCGCGTCAAGCTGCTGGGTCTCCTTGATCACACACAAACATGCTGATGGCATCGTTACCACTTTCCACCACGGTGTAAGAGCCAGCGCTCAACGCTCAACGCACATACAGGCATCGTTGATATTGATAGCATAGCAGTACCACAACCAAAAAGACCGGATATGTAAGGAAGGACTACTGGAGCTAGGAAGGACCCTTTGAGTATCAATAGGAATACCCCTATACCTGGCTCCTGGTACAATATAAGGTCCTTATCCCTGCGGATAGACAGATATTCATAGTTCATATTATACGTACCAGGTTCGTATGTTCGGATGATATGATTGGTCAGTTGCACGAACCGTGGCTGTTCAGTTGTCAGTTATGAACATACCTCCACTCTGATCCGAAATATAAGGACCATTTCGATTGAATGTTAAAACACAAAAGGTCCTTATATTCCGGGTCGGAGTGGCATATCATATATATGTGAAACTTGGGTCCAGGAAGCGAATGAATGACTTATAAGTATGTCTCCAGTAGAAGCTGCAAATGACCGACCCCCCACTCGACACAGTAGCCGTAAATCTGCCCGCGCAAGCGAACTTCTCAGACGTGCCCGCATAAAATGATGCTGTTTCTAATGAGGTAGGGTTTTGTCACGAAGCTGTAAAGTATTCGTTCCGGACGATGAGCTTATTCTTGGCTTCGACTCACGGCGGCCACCACCCGGACCCGGACCTCTAACCCTAACCCTAGCCCTTACGAGAGGCGTACCTGGTTGGTGTGCCACCTGGTCGTTGTGCTTGGAAAGGCTCTATTTTCAATGCGGGAACACCTAAGAAAGTTCGCCTGCGCGGGCAGATTTACGCGAGCTCCCCGCTCGAGGGTGGTCGTCGAGTTGTCAGGTTTTCCTGCCGCAGGTATGGTAGTCAGTTGTCAGGGTTACATTTATTTGCTGGTGCTACATGTTATATATACCAGGTATGATACTCGGTACTCGTAATAGTTTTTCGTTCGGCTACTACGGGATATGTTGGGATGTGTTGGGGTGTGGGAAACCAAATATACTGCCGTGTTATGTTTCGACTCGTATTATACATACTATACGTAAGTGCATTAATTTTCCTACAATCGAAGCAGTATTTTTTGTTGTACGAATGTAGTGCTACTTCCTGAGATAAACCAGCTCTCGAACGCCGTATAGACTGCTGCTGATGCTGCTGTCTGTTGATGGCAGTGGTGGCGGTATAGTCGGTGGAGTTGGTGTTGGTGTTGGTGCTGTTGGTGGTGGTGGCGCTGCTGTTAGTGTGTTGGGTTGTGTTCACATTATGTCGTTACTCCTACCGAACGACCCGAAGCCTCGCGTACTGATCCTTCTTCTTATGACTATGCTATGATGTGAATATGGTATGTGACGTACATACATTATATGTATGTACCAGAGTATAAATTACCGGTATACATAAAGATACACGTCCCGTGGGCACAAAGAACCAATATTGAGACAAGATAACACATTTTATATATTATATGTACTTCACATAAACCACACCGCTGCACCAGGTATAAAATACCTGGTATTTTATACCAGGTACCTGGTATAAAACACCTGGTATTTTACACCTAAGTCGCAGATACCATCAGGATGAGGATGCAATGCCAAAGGTACTAGGCAGGAAAAAGTAGAACAATAGTATCCATGTACCAGGTATAGAGTAGTGAACACCCAGCTATACCAAACATAAACCCTAACTGCCGTACTGTTCTACCAGGTAAGTGTCAGCCACCGCACGGCTCTGAAAACGTTGCAGCGTTGGCACGTGTGTTGGTAGCCTGCCTACCACAATACCCATTTTTCTTTTTTTCGGTCTCTGGATCCTTTTTTTTTCCCCTTCCCTCTTGCGATTCGTGCTCTGTTCCCGTACGTAACGCATCAACAATTACGTAATTTACTACCTGCTGTACAGCATTGTTAATAGTATAAATATAGCATATATCATTCCTGGTACACACATATCTGGTACATGGTACTACTAATAGCAACATAGCAACAACACAAACCTGTGCTAAACAGCTGCAGTATAACGTATAACCTACGAAGACTGACGACTGAGCTTGAACGGTTGGGTGGGAGCACTACTACAGAGATCCATAGTAAATAGAACCAAGTATTGTTAGTAAAAAAAGGTAAAATATATAGGTTTTTGGGTGTACCGTAGGTTCTATTTACTATGCCCCCCCCCCCGCCACAAAGGCCCGCGAGGTGCTGTATGATACCTACCGGTAACCTTTTCGTTGTTGCTGTTTTTACACACCTGATATTATTGATAGTTATCTCTGATACCTGGTATATAGGTTGTACAGCAGGTGCGCGACAAATGGTAAGAATCTGATATTTAAGAATTTGAGACTGAAATTTGGGGGGGGGGGGGGATAAGAATGCGACCTCTTTGTACTGAAAATAGTGTGGAACACACCCAGTCTTACTTTTCCAGTTCTTACATCAGAATTCCAGTCTGGCCAAAAATCAGAGATAATTAAGAGATTCTTAACATGTGTCGCGTACTGCTGTACAGCAGCAGCAGATAGATGATGTCGGCTGTTTTTCTGCAGGGCCGATACTGGTACCCACGTACCAACGTAACCCACGAGGTACATGTTATGTCATACTTATGATACCAGGTACATACGTATTTTCTGGTTGTTTTCCAACGTACATATAACATAATATGTATGGTGAATCGAACCCAAACAACCCGAAAAATATTCGCCCATGGCTATATAGCCTCTGCCCTCCTGCCTCTGCTCCCGACGGTGGTATCATAACAAAAAAAGGGCACTGCGCCTGAAGATACAGAGAGAGACATAGACTGATCAGAAGAAGATATAAAAAAAAGTGGTAACGGCACGTTCCATACAGTCAAGCACAGGACGCCTGAAAGAACTAGGCTAATAAGAAGGCCAGGGTGATATTTACAGTAGAGGAAAATAAGAAATTGGGGATTCGTTGTCTTGAAATTAGTGTAGAAAGCACCCTCTCTCAAATAAGAAATCCAGCCTGTACTGCTGTATTGCGATAGGGGTACGAGAGCATTTTTTCGCCAACATATTTCGGACGGACTATTCGTGTAGGTAAAGTGACACCGGGTACGTAGGCAGTGCGTATGGACCTAGGGACCGACTACTGATCGAAGGGGCGAGATATTCATCTCCCGGGCAGACGTTAACGCCTGCCTGGCCAGGTATATACATATTATGATGAGGGAATACTTGCTACAAATCATAACGCCGCAACAGGAAAAAGAACATCCCATAACATAAACCCCTCCACTGAGGAGCTACCCAATTAAGGCGTTTGCCTTATAAGGCACGCCGTATGAATATTAAATAATATTAATAGTATACTCCTCGACTTAGGGACTACCCTATAATGCATGCCTTATCGTTCATCCCATTTTTTTTACGCTAGAATTTATTACGGACTAATAGTATACTCCTCGGCTTTCGACTTAGGAACTACCCGATAAGGCCCGTCTTGTCGTTGATCCCTTTTTTGTTTTTCACACTAGAATTTCTGACTGACTATTAGTATACTCCTTGACTTAGGAACTACCCTATAAGGCATGCCTTATCGTTAATCCTATTTGTTTACACTATAATTTATTACCGACTATTATTAATAGTGTACTCCTCGACTTTCGACTTCGGAACTACCCTATAAGGCGTGCCTAAAAGGCGTGCCTAAAAGGCGTGCCTATCGTTGATCCCATTTATTTTTACACTACGTAGAATTTCTGACTGACTACCTGGTATTAGTTTACTCCTCGACTTAAATACTACCCCGTAAGTCATGCTTTCTCGTTGATCCCATTTGTTTTTACACTAGAGTTTCTGACTGACTATTAGTATATTCCTTGACTTAGGAGCTACCCTATAAGGCATGCCTTATCGTCAATTCCATTTATTTTACACTATCATTTATTACTGGCTATTGGTATACTCCTCGACTTTCGACTTAGGAACTACCCAACAAGGCGTGCCTATTGTTGATCCCATGTTTTTTCACTAAAGTTTCTGACTGACAATTAGTATACTCCTCGACTTTCGACTTAGGAGCTACCCTATAAGGCATGCTTTATCGTTAATCCCAATTTGTCTACACTAGAACTTATTGCTGGATATTAGTGTACTCGACTTTCGACTTAGGAACTAGCCTATAAGGCATGCCTATCGTTGATCCCATGTTTTTTCACTAGGATTTCTGACTGACTATTAGTATACTCCTCGACTTTCGACTTAGGAGCTCTACCCTATAAGGCATGCCTTATCGTTGATCCCATGTTTTTTCACTAGAATTTCTGACTGACTATTAGTATACTCCTCGACTTTCGACTATAAGGCATGCCTTATCGTTGATCCCATTTTTTTTTTTACACTCGAATTTCTGACGGACTACTGTTTGTACTATTAATAGTGTAGACGTTCAACAAAGCAAGGCGATCGATCGTGTCTAAGACCATGAATAAGGGCCGTTTTTAACGACGCGTATTTAGCAAATAAATTGCCAAATTTCCATTTTTTGGCAAGTTTTACTTGCCAAAATAGCAAAAAAACTTGCCGAGTTTTTTCCGGATATTTCCGTAGCTGTTCGTTGGCAAGTTTTTGGAAAGTCAACTTTGCTATTTCACTTGCCATTTGCGACCAATCACGCCTACCCAAGACCATGCAAACCACACGCCGTTGCGCTAGACGCACGAGCTGCAGCAACGCAGGAAGATACCGAGGGTTAGATGGTGGTGCTGACAGCAGATGATGGTGGCTGACGGCACTGCTGAAGGGGTTGCTGGCGCGGGTGACGAACCGCATGTAGGCGTGGCACTGGTGCCGTCTGGGGCTGATGCTCAAGTCAATCCCAATCAAACCGTCGCTCCAGCTTTCCCAAGACAACGAACAACGTGACTATGATCGCCCTGGAGGGCTGTCCACCTCTGGGATCTACGAGATATGCTTGGATCCGTCTCCAGGCCACCCATGCCTCGACGAGGGTGTCGTCTAGCTGTCCGATCCTTGCTGTACGGGGTTTGATAAAACATCTGAAGGCGTTACGTGGCTCAAATAGCAATTTTTTTTGCCATTTCATCGTGTTTGTCGATAGAAAGTATTTTCCAATACTTGCCAATTTGTTGTTGCCAAAATAGCAAGTTTTTTGCTATTTGCTCGTGTCGTTAAAAACGGCCCTAACTGTGATGACCTTTGACAAAAAAACTTTTGCGGGGCGTTTGCTCCCAACCGCGACGAAGAACGTCCCGTATCACACGGGTGATAAAAGATAGCCCACCCCCTGCGAGATGGATTTCGGGGCCGATTTCCCTCCAAAACGCGCCTTAACCTTTTTAGGACTGCAGTCCTGTTTTGGGGACAAACCACTCTAATTCCAAGTAATTTGTCCCCAAAACGAGACTCCAGTACTATAAGGGTTAAGAGGGGCGCGTTATTTACGATGTTATCGAAAGTTTCGGCATTTCGATGTACGGAAACTTTCGATACCACATCCAATTCGATGTTTCGAAAAGTTAAAATTCGATATGATATCCAACGCTATAACCGATACCACACAGACACAGTGATGTCAACCGACAACCGAAAGTCGTTTTTTTCAGTCGGTTTTTTTCGGTTTTTCCCGACCGAAAACCGACAATTTGTGTTTTTCGGTTTATTTGCAAAAAAACGACCAAAACCGACCGGCATTTTCGTTTTTTTCTCGATTTTATCGGGATTTTCTCTTTTTTTCGGGTTCGGTTTGCTTAAAAAACCCCGACCGAAACCGACCGACTTTTCGGTGAAAAAACGAAAAACCGACCGAGCCATTTTTCGTTGTCGGTTCACAACACTGTGTGTAACATACAACGCTTGAAACGCTTCCAACTAACTGTCGTTTCAATGACGGGCCTTTTTCGGCGTCATATCCTACACCGCGGTAATTTTACCAAGCAACCAAGCAACCAACCCCCCCCCCCCCCCCGAATACTTTTATAGTTTTGCTCGGGATATATACAGCACCGGCTCCATCTAAATTCTACACGTACGCTCAAAATGGCATCTGTGTTCGTAAGCAGCAGTAAGCGTCGTCTATCGTCGGTGGGCCTGTGGATACACGGCCGGTGTACTGTGTTTTCAGCAACGGCTCGCGCTGCGGAGGTCAAAGCGTCAAAGCTATACCTGGTATATGTTTTCATTTTTTCCCGCAGCGGCGAAAAAACAAAATGCGGGGTAACTGATTCGACCGCCGGGGGTCCAGCAGGCACCGTTTTTTTACCGTTCGTGACAACCAACAAAGGCCGACGCTGTCCTAGGTGCCCGTGGACACGTTTTGAGCATCATCGACGGTCCGCGCGTGCCCTAGGGGCCCCTCCATAACTGCTCCTGCTGCTGCTGTTTTTTTTTTTTTTTTGTTTCCATCCCATTTATTATCTTCGCCCTTCTTTTCTCTCTCCCTCCTTAGTCGTAACTCAAGATCCGGGGTCACGTAACCCTTTTAGGACTGCAGACCCGTTTTGGGGACAAAACACTCTACTTCTAAGTAATTTGTCCCCAAAACGGGACTCCAGTCCTATAAGGGTTAAGTAGTAGGCTCTTCACCTCCCTCCCTACTACGGTATACACGTGCCTTGCATTTTTTATCGCGAAAAAAATCAGCACTTTCTTCCCTCGTCGACTCGAGTCGAATTTTGCTGTAGAGCTAAAAAGTGGGCACATGTGTTCACATGAAAAAAGAAAAAAAAAAACGTTCAAGTTGTTTGCTGCGGCAAATAGTCGAGGCGACCATCACGAAGCGCACACGCCAACGCGTGTTATATATAACCCGTGAGCTCGGAACAACCAACTCCTGGCATGTATATACGAAACCGGTTCCGAACAATATATATCGTACGTACGTACCCAAATTCAAATTTTAAATCATGTTTTTGTTGTTGTTGTTGTATGCACAATGCGGAAATACTTCATGTTTGTTTTTGGTACCTGTAATATTTCCGACGGAAGTAACTACTTCTGCTTCTGCTGCTTCTGCTTCTGCTGCTGTCAGGATGTACGACCTAACCCCCCCGCCCTTTGCTGCGCCCCCTACGTCGCTCGTTATTGTATCTACGTGCACAGGTTTGGGGCACATGTCGCGACGGCCGTCTTGTTCGAAGCTGGCGATCGTTGCCGCTGCGTTCACCGCCGTCATCTGTAGCGCTGCGGCCTTGCCCAGGCCCGACGCTCCGTTAGAGGCCGAGAGGGGCGACGAGGTGCGAGCTCTTCTTCTTCCTCCTCCTCCTCCTCCTTGTTGTGTTATGTCTTCCCGCCCCCTCGTGCTCCTCTCTCTCTATATATATAGTATACGTCTCTCTGTCTGTCTGTCTCTCTCTCTCTCTCTCTCACCCCCCTTCCCGCCGTTCCGATCTAAAATACCACTGCGTTAGACGCGTCTCGTGCGTATGTACATTGGCGGTGCTTGTGTGGCCAACATTACTGGCACGGGTAAATAGGGTTTATTGAACCGGCTGATTGGGTCCTTACGTTTCCACCGTCGCCCCTATTAGTACCCAATTTTTTTACGGCCACATGACATTCGCCCCGTCTCTCTCGGCATGTACGGCGAACAAAAAAAGTCGAGGGCGCTTCCACGCCGTTGTGCGAAGCTTTTTGCGCGAGCCCGCCTCAAGCCTTTTTTTTGCAGATGCGCGCCGTACTTAGGGCCCGTTTTAACGAAGAAGAAAAAAATTCAATTTTGATTTTTTTTAATTCAAATCCGCTTTTCATTGGTCAACACACGCACTGTAGCATCAATCGTGACCGAAGGGCACCTTGAACCTTTATTTTCCTGCTCTACAAAAAACAAATGACCTCATACTGAGTCGAAGTAAGTTTTGTCTCCCCCCCCCCAAAAAAAAAAACGTGGGTTGCATTGCTGACAAAGGGTCACTCACGTAAAGGAGGCTCTCCCCTTTTTGCCCGAACCTCGCTTCTTCTTTTTTCGCTTCGGCGCTCCGATGGCCGTCCGTGTTCTCGCGCGAGTCCTGTTTTGACGTTTTTTATTCGCACGTGGTGGTGCCCCCCCCTTCAACGGGTCCGTCCGATGGCCTATTATCGTCGATTCGTGACTCGCCAGACGTGTGCGTCGGAACCCCCACCCCGCCTGCGCGCGCTCTGGTGAAATATGATATTGTATACGTAGCTGCCGCTAGTAACTTGTTCAGCAGGGTGTTTGGAAGTGTCATCAAGTTTTGTGCGTATCGCGGTCGCTAGGGTGTTACAGCGAGAGTTCGAAAGGGGTCACCGTTTTTTTTTCTGTTGACGCCGTCTAAAGTAGAAAATCGATTTTTCGCTCGTAAAAATATCGCCGTGTTTCCTACGTTAACCCCCCTCTTCCCCCCCCCTCACCTCCTCCTCCTCCTCCTCCTCCTCCTCCTCCCCTATCTTTTTTTTGTTCAGAATCACTTTTTGATAAACTAGGAATATCCTTAAATGAACAATAATACTTTATTTTGATTTTTTCACAATAGTACCTTAATTAGTTATCAACATTTTAAGTTAGGTACGTACTGAAAACCAAGTTTAATCAATCCCCCCCCTCCTCCTTCTCCTCCTCCTCCTACTTCTCCTCGCCCCCCCTCTTCCTCCTCGCCCCCCCCCCCCCCCC
>MEHQ01004202.1:0-41717 GCA_008828725.1 Saccharina japonica
TATAGCAGAGACGGGAACTTGTTGTTACCATCGCCTTGAGCTTGCCTTGAGATCTATTTTTCTCTTTTCCTCTCTCGTGTCTTCTTTCTTGCTTTTTTTGCCTTGTTTCTCCCTTTGTTTCCACCCTATGCCGGTGTCTCTCTCTTTTTTCGTGTTGCCTCGCTCGTGCAGCAGTTATCTGTTCCTCTTGGGCACGTGTGCTTTTCGTCTAGGGGCGCTTCTGGCGCTTCTGTCTCCCTGCGTAATTTGTATTCTGTTTCATGTCAGAACTTGTTTTATTTTGTCTTTTTTGTTCTTATTTTTTGGTTCGGCTCGTGTCGGCTGTGTTCTCGTACCCGATACGTTACGCATCTCACTTGCTTTACCCATTAATTTGCGTTTATTTTGTTTTGGTTTTTCTCTGTTTCACAGTCTGACCACAGAATTTGTATCTCTCTAGGATTGGGAATCAGGACAGGCACTGGGTGTACTGATGTGGTTGAGTAGAAAGAACGGGTTTAATGTGAAGACAACAACAGCAGTAGTAGGGTTCTACTCGTGGGTGTGAGCGAGCAGGGGTCTGACACTGGGTGGGAGTTCAGCAGGTTGACAAAACAATAAACGCTACCTGGTACTATGTATATACGAGTACGTATAAGAGTCGCCCCTTGAAAATTAACCTTGACCGATCTCCTTTTAACGTATACTTCGAAGTATACGCCTTGCATTTTCCTGGACTAAATTCCTCGCGCGGAGATTTAATCCGGGGCGTAACAAACAGACTATTTTTCTACTGAAATACTTATTATTATTGATAATACAACAATAGTGATGATGGCGGTGATGCCACAAGGACAAAGAGTCCATTTTTGATTTTCATCTCGAAGTTTTTCATGTTTACTTGAACGTTTACTATAGAAAGGAAGGTTTAATGTGAAGAACACACACACACATTTCAAAATAGCGGTTCCATCATGAAATGGTTGTCAACTCGCTTTATTTGGTCAGGGGGTACGGCAGACCACGGTTTCTATCAATAAGGGTGTCGTTATTAATAGCAAAAATAACACACCCGAGCACGTTTTTTCCCCCAAAGTTTAAACCAAAAACAAACGTATTAAACATCCCGATATTCGTCCTATCAATATTATATTAATAGTATTACATCACACCCATTTATAGCGAGCGGCCCATTCCTTACTTCGGACAGAATATGACAAAAATCGCAGAATATAAAATACGCCAGCTCGAATATGCAGCGGAAAGAGCAAGAATCCTGGGGCCTTTCTTACCTACGTCGTACGTATCATATGCACAAAAAACTTTATCCCAGGTATATATATCGCTGCGTCCCTCAAAACAATGAACGTTTGCAATTTAATGTAGCAATAATTACTGCTGTCCTTACATTTCAGGACAAAGCTGTGTATCTACAGTTGTAAACTTCTGCTTTTCTAAACTTTACCTCTACTCGTTTAAACTGCTGCTATAATACCGTGCACACAGGGAATAATCTCACCGAATCGTCAACGATTCAAAATTCGTAGACAGCTCGTGTCTCTACTTGTAGCACTCATGATATGTATACACTGACTGATGTAAAAAAAAAGATTATGTGTGTGGTCGCTACGTGCAGGCACGAGCTGTTCCGAGTATAGGCGACCCGAGACAGACACTCTCCGGCGGCACTCCAAGAATATTCTATAAATAGAAGAGGTGAGCAAGCTCGGTTTCTCGAGTCCAAGCGCGAGAGCACCGGCTGAACGAGGTTCCTGGTACGGCGTAATGGGCGCTGTGTTTGCCTCGTGCGTTGGTGTATGTTTTTGCGTCACAGCAGTCAGTCGCCAAGCTCTCGCCAGGCGTGAAACGCACTTGATATTTCCTATGTGAAGCTGACACCGGGTAGAGGAAATTTCTTTTTTTCCACGCGTTTTTCGAGGCGATTTCAATGACCTTTTTCAGTTTGCCTTGCCGAATGTCTCGTTGTGTACTCGTCGTATTAATAGTAGCATCTTCTTCGTTTTGTTCGTTCCTCGTTTTTACAGAGGACACTCGCACCTTTTTTGCCCGCGTATATACCCCCCCGCACCTAACGCTCTCGACAGCAGCAAGGTACCTACCACAGAGGGAGAGGAGCGTAGGACACACAGGAGGGAAATAGAGCCGCTTGATTCTTCAGCAGGCCGGTATTGATAGTGGCGCCGGAGGTGGTGGCGGCTGCGTGGCTTATCTCGTTGGGCAAGGTTACTTCGAGAGAACGTCGCCCGGACCCAACAATACGTGAGTTCCCTTCGCAAGCAAGAAAGCCCAACTCTATCATCGTATTATTTTCCTAGGGTTTTTTTTTTTTGTATTATACCAGTTACAAAGTACTATTATGTCTTGTTTCTGTTCACAGCAGTAACATATCATACAGCATATATGGCGTACTGTTTGTTTGTATTGTTCCTGCGCTGTTATGCAGCAGCAGCAGCAGCAGCAGCAGCAGCAGCAGCAGCAGAGCAAACTCCAGTGAGTCTCGTTTTTGTTTTGCCCGTATTCGACCAGAACCAGAGTCCCCCCACACCTAGCTGGAGAGCTCCGGCCGCCCGTCATGGCAGAGCGCACAGGCCCCCCGAGGTATTGCCGAGCGCATTGTTTGTGGTGTGGAGTTTGCCACGAATTATTTGACACCACTACTATTATGCGGGTATCTCCATCGGGCCTGCCTATTTAGTTTCTTACTCGTTCTAGGTTTTGGAGTCCCTCCAAGCAGGTCCACACCTCGCCGCCTGTTATCTGTAATACAGGCTGTACCGACAACAGAATAGTAACTAATACTACTGCTGTGTGCTGTTTATGCCTCTACATCATACATGTATTAATGTTCGTGGCCGCTCTAGGGCCACACCGTCTCCCAGGCAGGAACACCAGTAGCGACAGCTTTGCTCTCGAAGACAGAACTGCAGTTGTACGTATATATCATACCAGTACATATCAGATATCTCAAGGATTTTGAAAGTTCACGGATCAGCATTCGTTGTCGGCTGCTGTCGGCCCGCGTATCATACTCGGTATAAAGCATAAAGCACCATACGGTACGGAGCTAGCAAAAGAGGTCGTACAGAGTGCATATATACGAAGTATATACTATTAATAGGTGTCTGTAAGTGCACTGCATACCTCGGCATACCTGGTATATATGTTCTGGTATTGTATTTGTATTTACATATTATACTACCGTTATTCCTGGTGGAGCACATCTATTAATAGCAGAACACACACCTATATTAAAAAATTAACACCTATATATAATACCAGGTACCAGGTACCTGGTACTACACTTCAGCCTGCTTCAGCAGTAAAGCATTTCCCTTTCGTATAAAACATACCACTCTGTCCCGAAATATAAGCACAGTTTTGATTGAATATTAATGTACAAAAGTTACTTAACGTTCGGCACAGAGTGGTATGATACATACTATATAATTTTTCCATATACCTGGCACGAAATAACTGGGTATCTATGCATATATTACCGCAAATGCACCAACAATAATACTACGTATTCATAGTAACTTTCGAGAGGAAAGTAGAACTACTTACCGGTACCAGACCAGCTGATGAACGACGCACTCTCTGCCCGCAACGGCAACCACAAAAATTTCGACAACAATCAACAGACAGCACGTAAAACCATTTTTTTTTGTAATTATATATGGTAGATGGCCTCGTTATACCCGTGGTACACATCAGCAGGAGAGTTTTTATTTTTTCTGTTTTCTGTTTTATTTTTGACGAGTATGTTCCTCTTTTTCACCCCATTTATTATCTTCGCCCTACTTTTTTTTCATCTCCTGATCAGTTGAGTGTAACTCGGAGGCGGGGTGACATCGATAGTATAGGCTCCTCTCCCCCCTCCCGACTATGCGGTTCGTGCGGTTCGTGCCTTGCAATTCTATCGCAAAGCAGGTTTCAACACTTTATTTGTCGACTTGAATCTAATCAATTATGTCTACGTATGTATACACTACCGGCCCTCTCATACGAAAGTGCCCCACAAGAAATTCAGCCTACCGGTAGACATTACGGGGGGAATAAGAAAGCCGACACCTATTATATTGAAGTTAGTGTTGGACACACCCCTTTCTCAAATAAGAAAGTCAGCCTAAGCCCGATTCATGGTTTCTTATGAGCGGGCCGGTACTGTATCGCCCCGGTGGGCTAGCAGGTAACACGAAGCCTGTCAGCGTCAAGAGGTCGCGGGTTCGAGCCCCCCCGAGTGCATGCTCGTTGGGACTTTTTCTCGCAAAACACATCTTGACTAGCTGAAAGCGCTCGTCGTAGAGCGTGAGTTAGCAAATTTCGATGAAGATCGACGAGCGTTGGGAAGGCTGCACCCTCTGCGCGATAAAAATCAAGGCAATAACCGTAGTGCGGGGGGAGGGAGGAGGGAGAGGAGCCTACTTTGTGACCCCGGATCTGAGTTACGACTATTCATAGGTAGGGAGAAAGACAGAAGTGCAAAGATAATAAATGGGATAGAAAAAAAGAAAAACAAAAGACCACGGAGCCGACCGGCTTGTTTATAATCTACGTGCCAGTATTGGCTATGGCTTTTTTTGTATTCAGTCAATGCAGGTCAATGAGTGGATACCCCGCATGACAAGCCGCAATACGTAGGCAGACGCTCTTCGTTGTAGCCGTACCCTACTGTACCAGTATACGAACTCGTAGGTGAGTGGAATGTCTACGTTGCTGTCCAAGGCAGGTGCCGATCCGATACAACAGCAGAGAGAGGATGAAAAGTAGGAAGTAAAATGTCTACGTACGTACCAGGGATGTGCATCAACCCATAATCCCGTATTAATTATGATTATTTTTGGCTATTAATTGTAATCGCGTGATGTGATTAATTCATTAATTCTTGTTGGATGTTGATTATGAATCAACTATCAAATAGTCATGATTCGTTGAATATATAACATAATCATGATTAGTTGATAATAAAAAAGTGTCGTTTGGTGATGTAACCAACCGTAAAAAAAAACTGCCTCCGGCGCACATTGCCACAAATCAACTACTCGTAATCAATGATTAGTTGATTGTTGAAATTAATCATGATTAGTTGATTATTTTTGAATAAAAAGGGGGCGTTTTGTGATGTAACCGTGAAAACCATCAATAATCAACCGATAATCGTGATTATGAATCACATCATCGTGTAGTTTATTGTGTTGATATTAATCAACCAATCATGATTTAATCAACACGATTTGGACAAATTAATCAACAATCAAATCAACCCCGAAAACGAGTTTATGTATGTGTGTGTGTGTTCTTCACATTAAACCTTCCTTTCTACCCGTCGACATCCAGCACACCCAGTGTCCGTGCCGATTCATCATCCTAAAAAGGTACCAGTTCTGTGGTCACAAAACTACGACACAGAGATACTACGCTCAGTGCAGTAAGCAGAGCAGACAATGCAATGCCATATGCGACAGGCAAGACCTACCCTGCTAGCAATCCAGTTGCATGCAAGAGAAAAAAAGAGAAAAGAAAGAAAAAAGCGAAAAGGAAAAATAATAGAAAGTAAACATACTGAAGCAAATCAACAATCAAGCAACCAAACAAAAGCATGACAATGAAAAGAAAAAAAGAAAAAAAAATGTACATCCCTACGAAGAGTATACGTACCATTTTGTTTTTTTATCCCATCTTTTTTGTCTTCGCCCTTATTTTCTTTCTCCATCCTACATATTGATATGCATGATATTGCGGAGGACCTTCTTACTAAATATAGGACCAAATATTGCAATATTATTTGTAAACACAGGGAAATATATAGGTTTTTGTGTTTACCGTAGATCATATTTACTATGTAAGGTCCCCCGTAACAGTATATACTCCTATACAGTAATAATAATGGTATATAGCTCAGATCCGTGGTCACATAAATATAGGGTATTATAACTCCCTTCCCCACTACTTCGTGCCTTGCATTTCTGTCGCGAAAATCCTGCAGCCCTTTCCTCCCTCGTCGACTCGCGTCGATTTTCGCCTACATTTAACACCCACGCTATTTAATGTACGAAGACGCTCTCAGCAACTGTATCCTTTAGATTTTTGAAAAAATAAACTATAGTACAAATCTCACCACCGTGGGGTTCGAAGTCGGGGGACAATGCTACTAAATATTTTCATTAATAGCATTTGAAGCTAACGACTACGATGAATATTTATAGGGTTTTAGCCAAAATCAGATACACCTGTTCACGCTTGTGCCAAAAACAGGTTCTACACTAAAACCAAGTACAACTCACAGGCTAAGACACCTGTCTTTGGCCAGCCTCACATCGTTCGTGATTTTGGCATGAAATGGTTTGGTACACGTGGATTTGTCTAATTTGTTGAGCTTTCAACTGATTTTGGCGAGTTTTGAGCCAATCAGAGGCCATACGTACGCTGTCTCCTACACGCCCGACACGAAGATATCACCACACTACATACTAGATACGACCCGTCACAACGACTCCAACAGAACGTACCATACATACAGCACAATGGACCTCTTGTAATATATTACGTACAGCTGCTTGGTGCTTGCTGACACGGTATGTGTATATACGGAAAGCGAGCAGTCCAGTCTCAAATTAACTCGATGTTTCGTTCGTATGCTATAAATGTGGCTAAATACGAGACTATATACATATCTGGTACATACAAGAACACGGAAATACACGTCGCTGAAGTGAGAGTGTGATCACGAAAGCAATGAAAATATGACAGATTTTAATACCCGTACTGAAAATAAAATACAACATTGATCAAGAGTTTGGAGGACACAAACACATTCGCTATCATACTGCTGTTCAGGCGCAAATTCAAAAAAAGTAGTTTTTAATATTTCTCACAGCCAAAAAGTCCTGAAAAACACTGCTGTTCGTGGCGTACGGTTTTTGCTTGGTTTTAGTATATACCCTGGTACCTGATTTCGGCTTAAATGGATCAGGTATACCTTATTTTGGCATTTGCCCATATTTATAATAAGTAGACCGCCGGGGCGTAAAAAAACTTGAAAAAGATATATGATATACTACCGGCCTTCTCACAAGACAGTGCCCCACAAGAAATTCAGCCTAGACATTACGGGGGAAATAAGAATTTCGACAGCTATTATACTAAAGTTAGTTAGCGACACACCCTTTTCTCAAATAAATAAGAAAGTCAGCCTAAGACCGATTTATGGTTTCTTATGAGCGGGCCGGTACTACTGTATTCGACGAGTATACGCATGTGTGTTCTGCTCTACTTACTGCATTGCAGCGTATAATATCTCCGTGCCGTAGTTTTTTTACGACATAATAACTAGTATCTCGATTATTAGGATGAAGAATCGGCACAGGTACGAGTGGGTGTGCTGGATGTCGACGGGACGAAAAGGGACGGTTTGATGTTATGAACACGAACACGCACACGCACGAGTTAGTGGCCCCTCTAAAATGACGGTGGAGGCTGGATGGTGGAGTAGTACCGTTTGCCTGATAGTTCCTGAAACATCGATTGTCGCCGATGGGATCCACATGCGGTCTCGCGTAGTGTGAGGAGTGGCATCGCTTCTCACAGATGGAACCCACATACGGTAATAATGCCGGTTGCCGCTATTTATTGCCGGTTTTTTTAACTACTCGTGTGTGTGTGTTCTTCACATTAAACCTTCCTTTCTACCCGTCGAAATCCAGCACACCCAGTGTCCGTGCCGATTCTCCATCCTAAAAAGGTACCAGTTCTGTGGTCACAAAACTACGACACAGAGATACTACACTCAGTGCAGTAAGCAGAGCAGACAATGCAACGCCATATACGACAGGCAAGACCTACCCTGCTAGCAATCCAGGTGCATGCAAGAGAAACAGAGAAAAAAGAAAAAAGCGAAAAGAAAAAATAATAAAAAGTACCGCCTATCCACGACAGGGTTGCTATTAATCCTGCTGTACGAATATTATAGTAGTGGGGATAACCGAAAGAGGAAGATATGACGACGGCCACCCTATTTTGTGGGACTGTTTATTTTGCCGTCATTGTTGTGAAAAACTCAAAACATAGTACTCTTAAGATACTACTGCTGTTTGTCTGAGTACTGATTATCGTTGGCCACGTGGATATGAAGGTACCAGGTATGTGTGAGTAGGTCCTATTTACTATGATGTCGATGTCCAAGGTCCCCCCTCATGGGTACGACCGCTCTATATATCATATTATTCTGGTATGTATTATATATTCGCATGTATGTATGTACACATGTACACATATATTTATCACTGGCTATAAATCGCTGCAGCTGGTCGGTGTTACATACGTACCCAGCTGCTTGCCCGGTGGCTTCGTCCTTTTTATTTTTGTCTTTTCCTTTTTAGGACTGCAGTTCCGTTTTGGGGACTAACCACTCAAATTCTAAGTAATTTGTCCCCAAAACAGGACTCCAGTCCTATATTTATTGCGTTGTTAGGTTCTGCTCGGTGGCTCTACGTACGCACGAGCACTTGTCGCTGGTATAAACACGAGAGGGACGAACGCCTGCTTGCAGTGTTCTCGCTTCTCAGCTTGCGACACCCCCGGGTTTCGGGTTTCGAGTCAAACTGCAAACGCGGAGGGGAACCTTGTATATATACATTCATGTGTATGCTACATATATATATATACAGGTTGGATTTTGTAGGCTCTTTTTCGAGTCACGGAGCACAGAGTCCTCTCCCTCCTCTCGAAGTACATGTTTTATTTTCATTTTTCTCCTTTTTCTTGCATTTTTTTTTTCCGTTTTTCCTTTTTTCCATTTTTTCCTTCATTCCTGTAATGAAAGGTACCGTGTTTATAGGATGGCAAATTTTCTTGCCTCGTCGTGTGAGGGCGTGTCTTGACTTATTTTGACTCCGTCGGAACGATTGGAATGGAACAAGACTATTCGTGGACATCCGTTCGATTCCAACCTGTTTGTGTCCGATGTGACCTGGCGAAGTTTGGGCAGCGCTCCGAACGTAAAGGGCCCCCGTTGAATCTTGCGGCGGACTCCAACACTCCAACTGACTTTTGCGGCGGGAACACGCAGTTCGACACTTCCAGCACCAATCAACTGCCGTAAATCTCGTTCCAAGTGGGCCGTTCGGTCCTCCTCAAGAAGGATTACTGCTGTTTTGACACATCCGCTCCCTCTCGACAAAATACGGACAGGGTGGGAACGGGAACGCTTGGAATCTGTTTGACATTCATTCGTAGTTACGAGAATAACTAATTTCGTAGCAGCAATGATATGTGTGGGGACCATTCCGTTCCAAGCGTTCCAATGCCTTCTGGTAATAGAAGTTGGGAGTTAACCCCTTCAGAACTGCAACCACTTTTTTGGGACAAAACTACTTGGCATTAGTGTGGTCTCATTTTTGGAGGACTGAAGTCCCGTTTTGGGGACAAATTACTTTTAATTTGAGTGGTTTGTCCCCCAAACGGGGACTGCAGTCCTAAAAAGAGTTAAGACACGCCCGGATTTCTAGACTTGAGTACAGCAATATACTGCATACTATTTAACCCTTTTAGGACTGCAGTTCCGTTTTGGGGATAAAACACTCTAATTCTAAGTAAGTTATCCCCAAAACGGGACTCCAGTTCTATAAGGGTTAATACTTCTGTGTTTACGAATATTGTATTTTGCATGGTACGTAATACATACATACATATCATACATACCTGGTGCCATATTTTTACATTGTAATTTTTTTTTTTGCCACGCACACCCCCCCCGGTGGTATAGTGGTTATAGATCTCGTGTCTACTAACGCCAAGCCCCCCTGCTTTCGAGTTTCGAGCCCACAGCCCAAGGCGTTTTAACTTCTTGTGAAAAAACGTAACAGAAAGAGTGCCTATTAATAAATATATATACGGTGACTTTTCAGATTTCGAAGCGAGTACACGAGGGAAGAAAATGCTGAATTATTATTCTCGCGGTAAATATGAAGGCACAACCCGTCGTAGTGGGGAGGGAGGGGGGGGGGGGGGACGCCCGCTATGCACCCCCGGGTTTGAGACGCGTGCTACGATAGAAGTACGTATATAGCACTTCTAGTCTGAAACGTTTTTTGAATGGCGGGGCTCCTTAACCATTATAGGACTCTGGAGTCCCGTTTTGGGGACAACTTACTTAGAATTAGAGTGGTTTGTCCCCAAGACGGGACTGCAGTCCTAAAAGGGTTATAACCCTGTCAGAGCTGCAAAAGTTATCCCACACTAATTCCGAGTATTTTTGTCCCCAAACCGTGGGACCAGTTCTTGAGGGGTTATTACCCAAATCGTCGGTGAATTCATTTCGTGTTCGTGCAATATTTTTCGTTGTGCACTTGATTGAGTTATCATACAGTATAGTTCAGGCAGATCAATTTTTCGTAAGGGGGTACGACAGGGTTTTTCTCCGTCATTTTTAGAATTGACACATGAAACAAAGTGCTCCCGAATCGCGCGGCCGAGAGGAATCCAAAACCGGTCTTAAAAATAAAATCCATGAACAATGGCCATTTTTCAAAAAATATATATATACATTTTTCACCTCAAAAACGGCAAAGATATGACCCAAAACGACACCCAATAAATGCTGGAGTTGTCGAGAAGACACTCTTTATAACCAGGTATACATACAAAGCTGTAGAATATTACGTGCGAACACACTGCAGAAACTGAATCACTCGTGTTTGAAAAAAACAAATACGCGCCATTTTTTCAACCGCTTTTCTCAGCCCACAGAGTTTTCATAAAAAAATAAAAACATGATGGTCCTGGTCCAATTCATCCGAATCCGAGAAGGTTTTCTACATTCTCATCGTGTGCATTTCGGGCTAACATTCCACAGGCCGGAGCCGGCAAAAGAATAAACGGTTTTTTCCACCATATATCGTTCAATTTTTTTTTTTTTTTTTCCATCCCATTTATTATCTTCGCCCTTCCTTTCTCTCTCCTTCCTAGTCGTAACTCAGATCCGGGGTCACAAAGTAGGCTCCTCTCCCTCCTCCCCCACTACGGTTCTTGCCTTGCATTTTTATCGCGAGAAGATTTCAGCACTTTCTTCCCTCGTCGACTTGCGTCGGATTCCGCCTACCCACGCCACGAAGGCGCTCTCAGCAATTGGTTCCTTTTTATTTTTTCAAATAAAGACAAAATCTCTCACCACGGTGGGATTCGATCTTGGGTACCAATGATAGTATTAATAGTCTTTGAAGCTGACCACTACTCTATCGGGGCGACCATAGAAATAAATAAATAAATGTCAACTCAGATTTTTTCCCCTTGACGAGATACGTTCAAATCCGTTGTAAAACAAGAATGACGACCACCGTGTCGACCTCCAAAATATTAACCAGTTTTTGTCGGAAAAGCGGAATACGCCGACCCAACGACGAAAACAAAACATCTGATACGACGGTTCGATCCGCTTGAAAGAGAGCTTTCCGGCACTATATTTTTTGTCTTGTGAAAATAAGTGACCACCTCATAACAACTCAATATCTGAATGTCGAAATTTAGGAAAAATTGTTCTGCCTGGACCATGCGTATGGGATTGTTCGTCGGTCGCCCCGGTGGTCTAGCAGGTAACTCAGAAGCATATTAGCGCAAGGTCGCGGAGTTCGAGCCCCCACCGAGTGCATGATCGTAGGGACTTTTTCTCGCAAAAAAATATCTTGACTATGTACGTAGTCAAGATATATTTTTGCGAGAGAAAGTGCCTAAGAGCATGACACTCGGGGGGACTCGAACCCTTTGCTGACCTTACAGGTCGTGAGTTACCTGGTACCTTAGCCACGGGGCGACGAGTTGTAGTAATATCATATCTTGGTAATAATAAATGCGTGGGACATTCGAGGTCTCAGAGAAGTCAATACTAGCTGAAATATTCGAGTGTGTGTGTGTGTGTGTGTTCTTCACATTAAACCTTCCTTTCTACCCGTCGACATCCAGCACACCCAGTGTCCGTGCCGATTCTTCATCCTAAAAAGGTACCAGTTCTGTGGTCACAAAACTACGACACAGAGATACTACACTCAGTGCAGTAAGCAGAGCAGACAATGCAACGCCATATACGACAGGCAAGACCTACCCTGCTAGCAATCCAGGTGCATGCAAGAGAAAAAAATCAAAAAAGAAAAAAGCGAAAAGAAAAAATATAAAAAGTAAATATACTGAAGCAAATCAAAATCAAGCAACCAAATAAAAAGCATGACAAAAAAAGAAAGAAAGTGTCGTGCTTCTCCCAGAGGAGATGCGACCTCCAATAAGAACCAAATGAAATGAAAGAAAATAAAATGGACCGAAACAGCGCCAACAGAGCAAGACTGAGAACGACAGGATAGGACAGCCAGCCGGAGCACACCGAAGGCCAGCCGAGGCAGGTTTGTGCCCATAGTACAGGCAGGTTCTACCAGCTAGTCGGTCTGGCACCTACTCTGTTTGCCGTCTCTTTCCTGCTTTCGTCCGTCCTGGTTTCCCTATGACCCCCCCCACCCTCCGTCTCCCTTCCCTTGGGCGCCACCCATACAACGGGTACGTGGCACTTCCAACTCAATTCCGTTTCGTTCTCGTGTAACACACGAGAGTCCCGGAAAGAGAACGGGGAATGACAAAACCAAAATGAATACGTACGTAGCTAAGCCACCAAAGAAAGTCCTAGGACAAATACGGAAGGCGGAGAAACAAAGGCAAAAGCGATCACGGTAACATAAATAAGTGAAACAAAGTAAACGAAGCAAATGATGCGAGGGGTTGTAGCATCGCTGTCGTGCCCCCCTTGAGAAGCAACAACAGGCAATACAACAAGCAAAAAGAAAAATGAAAAAAAGAAAAATAAGAAAAAAAATCAAACAAACAAACAAACAAAGGGAAAGAAAGACCACCAGAAACAGTGCCGCGTTCGAAGCGGCTACAGAGGTGCGCGGCACGGGTAGTCTAGGTGGGACTTACTAGTCAGCCTGGTACCTTGCTACCCTGTCGGCTGTTTCCCTCCTGCTCTCATCAGCCGCGGTTTCCGTACGACTGTTGCCCCCCCCCTTCCCATTCCCTTTTGCACCCCCCGCAACGGATGCGTGGCGCTGTCTACTCAGTTCCGCCTCTACCTTGTGCCACCGGATCATGAACTGTTCAGCCGCTTCGAGGACCCCCCTGTGCCACTTGCCCACTTTAGTTGCTGCAATGGTCCATACTGCGGTCTCTACTCCAAACACCAACGGGACCTGTGCCGTGGACCCCTTGGAGGCTTGAAACACCTTGAGGTCTTCAGCAAGGCATTTCTGCCAGGACTTTGGTTGTCCGCCCGGTCTGCGTCCCTCCCCACCCGTCATGGTCCCGAACATAATCCGACTGGGTAGTCGCCCCTTGGGTTGCCGTGCCACGGCTCCCGCAAAGAACAGACGCCGTTTACGGATTGTCGTTTCGATGCTCTCGCATCGTGTCTGCTTGAGAGCCTTTGCGTACGAGAGGGTCCTATAGTCGCCACGCTGCCGACGCTGGAAGCCAATGACACGCAGGAGGATTTGGTGGTGTGCATGCTTGAATACATGCGGTTGAATATGTTTATATCTGTGCGGCAATTCATATGCCTCGGGCTTTCACGGTTTGTCGCGGCTAACCACACTCCGATACTCCTCCTTGTAGTATAATATATGTGGGCGTTATTCGCATTAAACTATGCTTTCTACCCGTCGGCATCCTGCACATCCAGTGTCCGTGTGCCGATTCTTCCATTCTAGAGCTTAGGGATTTTAGGTGTACCTCTTCGGGCTTGTGTATCCTCTCCCTGCTAAGTGTGCGTGTTCTTTAGGATTCTCTGATTGCTCTTGTAGCACTTTTGCGACCACAGGCTGTGATCTTGCTAGATTAGACTATAATAGGGATTAGCAACTGAAACGAGTTTAATGTGAAAACAACAAGAGAGAACGAGGTACCAATTATGTGGCCACAAAACGGCGACACAGAAATACGTACCGCGACACAGAAATACGTACCGGTACTATATATTAATACGCGTATGTACCTTGCAATCAGGTTGCAATGCAGTAAGCGATCAGACAGTACGCATCAGTAGTGGACAGACACTGTTAGTGGATCTTCCTAATGTAGCTAATTAGGCACTCTGATTGGCCAAGCAAGCACTGACCACTGGCATAGGGCTCGGGTTCCGGTTAGGGTTAGGATTCGATCTGAGGGTCAATATACTACTACCAAGACAAAACCCCCATTTTAAAGATCCACGATCACCCTTATCCATGTACGGTACACATCCATGTACGACAGGCACGACTTGCCCTGCTAGCTATCCAGTTACTTGAAAGAGCGCCAAAAAAAAGAAGAAGGCCAAAACGCCAGAAAAAGCCAAAATAATTACAATTACAATAATTATAATTATAATTATAGTATTCCTATTTCCGCCCTATCAAATGAGTAGTATTGTTTTCGCTTACGAGGGGCCTGCCTTGGTGTCATGAGTTCAGTTCTCCGTATCGAGTCAGAAATCACATCCCCCTACACGTACGAGCTCTACGAGTATCACTCGATTGATTGGCCAAAAACGCATGTACTCGTTTCTTAGGGCTGATGACCCAGAAAGTACACACACATACCGCCGGTCTGCTGGGTAGGAGCAGAGTGATAGAAGCAGAGTTCTGGTAGGGAACCTTTGTTTCACCTTGTCTCAAAAGTTTGTGTGTAGTCTATGTACTACACATGCCTTTTTTTCCCCATGCCATTTATTATCCTCTTCCTTTCTCTATCCTTACACACTCTGCTTACTGCACTGCAGCGTAGTATCTCTGCTGGGTCGTAGTTGTGTTACCACATAACTCGGCACGGACACTGGGTGTGCTGGATGTCGACGGGTAGAATTGAAGGTTTAATGTGAAGAAAACACACACACATCCAGTGTCCGTGCCGATTCTTCATCCTAAAAAGGTACCAGTTCTGTGGTCACAAAACTACGACACAGAGATACTACGCTCAGTGCAGTAAGCAGAGCAGACAATGCAATGCCATATACGACAGGCAAGACCTACCCTGCTAGCAATCCAGGTGCATGCAAGAGAAAAAAAGAGAAAAGAAAGAAAAAAGCGAAAAGGAAAAATAATAGAAAGTAAACATACTGAAGCAAATCAACAATCAAGCAACCAAACAAAAGCATGACAAAATGAAAAGAAAAAAATAGACTATCGGGGCGACTGGCCTTCTACGGTTATAGGCGCTCTCGACAGAAGTATTAATAGTAGTTGGTGTCATTTGAGGAAAAAAAAAAAACATTCGGAGACTTTATTCTCGAATGACACCAACTACTACTAATACTACTGTCGAGAGCGCCTATAACCGTAGAAGGCCAGTTGCCCCGATAATCGTAGTACAGCAGTAGTGGTTAACTTGAGGCTACTAGGTTTGGTACCCGAGTTCGAATCCCACCGTGGTGAGATTTTGAGTATATTTGCGAAAAAAAAAGGGAACCAATAATAATTGCTGAGAGCGCCTTCTTCGTAGCGTGGGTAGGTGGAATTCGACGCGAGTCGACGAGGGAAGAAAATGCTGAAATCTTCGCGCGATAAAAACACATGGCACGCACCGTAGGGGGGGGGGGAGGAGAAGAGAGCATGTCCAATGTCGGCGACCGGTGTTTGTTGAAAAACAAAAAAAACGGATTAGTTTTTTCGAAACACTGCAGCAGTGCTCTTGAATTTTTGAATTTTTTATTTTTTGGCCCAGGGGGGGCTTTCGTAGATGGGTCTGTGTCCATGCAGCCGGCCGACCTGTATTTTGCTGCTGCTATTAATAGCGAGGGCACTGGTACCCCGAAGCGCGATGTCTGACAGCATAATAGGTACCGATGCTGCGCGCGACAGCATGATCACTTGATTATTTGACGCTGCACGTACAGCAGTGGTAGGACTGCTACTACTGTAGTTGAGTACCTGCTACTGGTACAACAACAGCGGTACGTACAGCAGCACTGGAACTGCTCTGTACCTGGCAGTACATACCTAATCGATCGCGAAAGGCAGCGCGGGCCGCGGTTATGACTGCGGTGACAGGAGCTGCCCTACGCAGCAGCAGCGGCGTTTTCGATGCCATTCGTGCCATCTACTCTCTGTCTTGTGGCTGCCTAGCCTACGGGGCCTTCGTAGTTTCCGTTGTGTTCATGAATGGCTCGAGCCTGCCACGCCCGGGTTGTCTACGTAGGTTCGGATAAATTTTCAAATACCGGTATAGGTAGGTATGTATATCCCAGCCAAAGTACTGTCGTGGAGGTCGCATCCCCTCTGGGAGAAGCACGACACTTTCTTTCTTTTTTTGTCACGCTTTTTATTTGGTTGCTTGATTGTTGATTTGCTTCAGTATATTTACTTTTATTATTTTTTCTTTTCGCTTTTTTCTTTTTCTCTTTTTTTCTCCTGCATGCACCTGGATTGCTAGCAGGGTGTCGTATATGGCGTTGCATTGTCTGCTCTGCTTACTGCACTGAGTGTAGTATCTCTGTGTCGTAGTTTTGTGACCACAGAACTGCGAAGAGAATTTGAGTAGAGTTCAGCATCATGCCCTCGAGAATGAGGTTGAATAATATTCGTTCTCAGTATAATTTGAATTTTGATCCCGGGGCGTCAAAGTTGGACACGCGACCACCTCCATGGGAGGCCCAACGACGAGTACTCGTCGTATATTAAAAAATTAAAAAAACAACAGCTGTGAGCTCGAGGATTTCGTCGAAGCTCATCTTTGCTAGCTGAGTGTAATACTTCGATCGCGCGTACTTACGGATTTTATATGTCCTCATGTAGGATGTGCATCCCGTATGAGGGGGACACAATCTGAGGCTGTAGAATTCAGGAAGTGTGTGTCTATTTGTGGGGGGAGAAATAATTAAAATTAAATTAAAATTAAAATTAAACAGTCTGAAATAAACGTACCAGGTATACTGTAGTGTTCCGACGAGTTGACGTGATAGAGTGGGTATACTGTTTGTAGCTATGTATGGTATATAATAAGAGATGTGCGAGGACAGGTTGTGGAGTATATCAGGGTACAATAACTTAAAGCATCTTCGCGTTTACGAAGGTTAATAATAATATATCTTCGAGGTGAATATTTCTTCTGTTTTCCGTCTTTCCTTCCCCTGAATCTTTGTTTAAAAAGTAGGTTCCTCACTCCGTTCTCTCCCCTCTGTTTTTTTCATTATTAGATATCCCTAGTTCGGTCTGTGTTGATGCGCAGCTACTACGGTTTTTCAGCTAGAGTTCAGTCACCCTTCGCTGGCAGCCGATTTGTATTGCGCGCGGACACCCCGGGTGCCTTTATTGTGTGCCTGATCGTGGAAGACCCCTTCAATGTGGAACGATTCCTAATCAGTGTCGATGTTTATAATGCTGTGCCTAACACAGACTTTCAGGATAGATTCGGGTAATTGTCAATGGACATGATGGCTTTGGTTGGCTGTTCTTTTTCACTGTGTGCCCGCGGACTGTCATTCCGGCAGCACTTCAGACAGCAGCTGCGTGCTCCATCTTGTTCCCACGCCTACCGTGTGTTTTTGTACAGACAGCACTTCAGACAGTAGTTACGCTGTAGTCGGCAAATTCATTGGTAAAGAGTGGGGGGGGGGGGGGGGGCGATGCTGCTGTAGTCGAATGGAGATTGCGGGCGTGTAGTTCAGTTTTGGACACGCATAACATGCTGTAGGGATTTTAGGTGTACCTATTCGGACTGGTGTATCCTTTCCCTGCTATGATAAGTGTGCGTGTTCTTTAGGATTCTCTGATGGCTCTAGCACTTTTGTGACCACGGGCTGTGATCTTGCTAGATCAGACTATAGGGATTAGCAACTGAAACGAGTTTAATGTGAAGACAACAACTACTGATGTTCCACTCCATTCAGTGTGTTTTGGAGCGTGTCCTGTGACCATGGCGTATGTTTTTCGCGATAAGTTGACGCGAGAACAACAACAACGGTCGTATCGTATACGTACTATGTAGCTAATACGTACACATATACTCGTACGTGTCATACCTGGTGTAACATTAATTCTTTTAGGACGACTGCAGTCCAGCCGGTCGCCCCGGTGGGCTAGCAGGTAACCACGAACTTGATAGCGTCAAGGTCAGCGAGTTCGAGCCCCCCCGTAGTGCATGCTCGTAGGGACTTTTTCTCGCAAAAAATCTTGACTAGCTGAAAGTGCGAGAGCGTGAGTTAGCAAAATTCGATGAAAATCGACGAGCGTTGGGAAGGCTGAACCCTCTGCGCGATAACAAATCAAGGCAAGAACCGTAGTGGGGGAGGAGGAAGATGAGCCTACTTTGTGACCCCGGATCTGAGTTACGACTAGGGAGGGAAAAAAACGGAAGTGCGAAGATAATGAATGGGATGGGAAAAAAAAAAAAAAAAAAAAATCCCTTTAAAAAAAAAATCCCTTTATGGGGACAAATCAACTTAATTATAAGTAATTTGTCCCCAAAACGGGACTCCAGTCCTATAAGGGTTAACATTGTATTTTTTGTGAGATTCGTTTCTGACACGCACGACAGTCCTTTCTCCCCTCGTTAACTCGCGTCATTCATACCAGGTCCAGCAGTAGGTATCCTTTCGCTGTCTCTACGTACTTATTTCTTTTTCGTTTTTCCTTTTTTGGTCCTCTTTTGTTTTTACTTAGTTTTTAGTTTGCTTTGTGGGTCGTCGCTTTCCTTGTGTTGTGCCTTCTTGTTTTTTTTGTCATGTATCCCTTTTTCTCTTTTTTTCTTCCCTCTTTTTTTCGTTTTCTCCTCTCTCCTTTGGACTTGATTCATTTTCTATTCGTAGACCTTTTTTTGGGTAAGTTAGTCTGTGACCACGGGAATCGACCGTGTCAAGTGTTGGATTAGTACGGACCGATGGAGGTACTGGATAGAGAGACCGGCACGGTTTTTAATGTTAAGACAACAACAACAACAACAGGCGTGTACGATGCGCCACAACAGCAGTTATATAATATGATGTACAGCCTACAGCAGTAGGACGTATATCGTACTGCTGCTGGGTTGTACTTTGTGTTTTGTGTATTATATTTCCCTGTTTATGTTTCCACTCCAGTGTGTTTTGGAGCGTGTCCTGTGGCCACCAGCCACGGCCTACGTACTCGTATAATACTCGTAGCTCAGATCTGTTTGGCGAGAGAAACACACTCACTCGTATTATACGTAAAAACGTATGTTTTTCGTGAGAGCTTTATTCCCGCAACGCACGACATTTGTTCTAGGATCGGTTTGATCATACGTGCATATATACGAGTAGCACGCTCCAAGAACATTATGTTGCGCTCCGTAGAGCATCGGACGTTGCCTCTGCGCCGTTTACGTATCGATCTTAGGTTTCTCTTTCCTCCCTCCGTTGCCTTTTCTGCGTCCCTTCATCTCGGTATGATATTATTTGCATTGTTGTTGTTGTCTTCACATTAAACCCGTTCTTTCTACTTAACCACATCAGTACACCCAGTGCCTGTCCTGATTCCCAATCCTAGCGAGATACAAATTCTGTGGTCACAGACTGTGAAACAGAGAAAAACCAAAACAAAATAAACGCAAATTAATGGGTAAAGCAAGTGAGATGCGTAACGTACCGGGTACGAGAACACAGCGACACGAGCCGAACCAAAAAATAAGACCAAAACAGACAAACAAAAAACAAGTTCTGAAATGAAACAGAATACAAATGACGCAAATGACGCAGAGAGACAGAAGCGCCCCTAGACGAAAAGCACACGTGCCCAAGAGGAACAGATAACTGCTGCACGGGCGAGGCAACACGAAAAAAGAGAGAGACACCGGCATAGGGTGGAAACAAAGGGAAAAACAAGGCAAAAAAAGCAAGAAAGAAGACACGAGAGAGGAAAAGCGAAAAATAGTTCTCAAGGCAAGCTCAAGGCGATGGTAACAACAGGTGTATGTAATTATAAAATAATAATAATATGCTTCCTATATACGTATATACTTCGAGTATCTTTTTTCTATCTCTTCTCCATACGTTGGTCTCACAATTTCGGGTATATGGCTTGTGGCGTTGTATTCTCATACCCGGTACCCTTGTTGTTGGGAGTTCGTTTGATTTGGCTTGCTTTGCCCATTCATTTTGCGGGTATGTTGGTTTTCAGTTTTCTCTTTCTCACAAGTCTGTGGCCACATAATTTGCATCTCTCTAGGATTGTAACTCAGGACGGACGCTTGAGACGGGGTGTACTGATGATTGATATAGTTGCGTACATAGCACGGTTCCTGAGGACAACATGCATACACATTAGTTAACTCACCGAGAAACAGAGTCCGTCGTCATAGGATGGGCTTAAAACAAGCTCGGAAGTGGAAGTTTTTTTTAATGGAAAATTAATACACAAAATACAACGTACAAAGCAGTACGATGTACATCAGCAGGCATGCGTAACTCTGCCTGCTCCCAGGCGAACTTCTCGGACGTGCCCGCATAAAATGATGCTTTTATTTTTTTCCATCCCATTTATTATCTCCGCACTTCTGTCTTTCTCCCTCCCTAGTCGTAACTCAGATCCGGGGTCACAAGGTAGGCTCCTCTCCCTCCTCCCCCACTACTACGGTTCTTGCCTTGATTGTTATCGCGCAGAGGGTTCAGCCTTCCCAACGCTCGTCGATTTTCATCGAATTTTGCCAACTCACGCTCTCGCACTTTCCGCTAGTCAAGATTGTTTTGCGAGAAAAAGTCCCTATGAGCATGCACTCGTGGGGGCTCGAACTCGCGACCTTGACGCTAACAAGCTTCGTGGTTACCTGCTAGCCCACCGGGGCGACCAGCATTGTGGTTGGAAAATGACGACATACTAAGGGATGCTATATGTGTGTGTGTTCTTCACATTAAACCTTCCTTTCTATCCGTCGACATCCAGCACACCCAGTGTCCGTGCCGATTCTTCATCCTAAAAAGGTTCCAGTTCTGTGGTCACAAAACTACGACACAGATACTACGCTCAGTGCAGTAAGCAGAGCAGGCAATGCAATGCCACATACGACAGGCAAGACCTACCCTGCTAGCAATCCAGGCAAGAGAAAAAAATAGAACGAGAAAAAAAAAGAAAAAGAGCGAAAAGGAAAAATAAGAAAAAGTAAGCATACTGAAGCAAATCAACAATCAATCAAGCAACCAAACAAAAGCATGACAAAGTAAAAGAAAGAAAGTGTCGTGCTTCTCCCAGAGGAGGTGCGACATTCAATAAAAATAAACCAAATTAAATGGAACGAAATTAAATGGACCGAAAAAAAAAAACAGCGCCAACAGATATGTATACATGAGTAAACAAAAAAACAGTAGGCAATGCAATACCATGCTATCGTTGTTTTTCTGTCCTTCCGTAACTTGTTAGGTTTTTCTGCGATTGTTTTCGTAGCTATGAATACGTTACGTACATAATCGTAGTCATTTTTTCAGCTGATTTTGTTTTTGTTGTTTCATCCTCTCGTTCCCTAGCTTTCTTGGCACGAAGACGAAACGGAGTTGAGTAGGGATCGCCATACACCCGTTGTATGCGTGGCGCCCAAGGGAAAGGAGACCGGGGGGGGGGAGGGACTATCCGTTGGGAAACTACGGCTGATGGAAGCAGGAAGGAGACAGCAGGGCAGGGTAGCAAGGTACCAGGCCGACTGATAGTTGATAGAACGTGTCTGCACTACAGGTGCAAAACCTTCCTCCGTCTGCCTCGAGGTTGCTTTGGGTGTTTGCTTTGGTTGCCTACACTTTCCTTTCGTTCTTACGAGTAGTCTTTGTCGGTTTACTTACTTACGTTGTGCATATTTATATTTCATGTTTTTCATATTGTGACATCTCCGGGAGGAGCACGACACTTTCTTTCCTTGTCTTTTGTTATCTTTTTTGGGTGTTCGTGGGTCTGTTTCATTGTATTTGTTTTTATTTATTATTTCTTCTTTCTTCGCCTTTTTTTTATATTAATATAAATTTCACGCAGCTGGATTGCTAGCAGGGTAGCTCGTGCCTCACTTGTATTTTTTCTCTTTTTTTCTCTTGCATGCACCTGGATTGCTAGCAGGGTAGGTCTTGCCTGTCNCACACACACACACACACACACACACACACACACACACACACACACACACACACACACACACACACACACACACACACACACACACACACACACACACACACACACACACACACACACACACACACACACACACACACACACACACACACACACACACACACACACACACACACACACACACACACACACACACACACACACACACACACACACACACACACACACACACACACACACACACACACACACACACACACACACACACACACACACACACACACACACACACACACACACACACACACACACACACACACACACACACACACACACACACACACACACACACACACACACACACACACACACACACACACACACACACACACACACACACACACACACACACACACACACACACACACACACACACACACACACACACACACACACACACACACACACACACACACACACACACACACACACACACACACACACACACACACACACACACACACACACACACACACACACACACACACACACACACACACACACACACACACACACACACACACACACACACACACACACACACACACACACACACACACACACACACACACACACACACACACACACACACACACACACACACACACACACACACACACACACACACACACACACACACACACACACACACACACACACACACACACACACACACACACACACACACACACACACACACACACACACACACACACACACACACACACACACACACACACACACACACACACACACACACACACACACACACACACACACACACACACACACACACACACACACACACACACACACACACACACACACACACACACACACACACACACACACACACACACACACACACACACACACACACACACACACACACACACACACACACACACACACACACACACACACACACACACACACACACACACACACACACACACACACACACACACACACACACACACACACACACACACACACACACACACACACACACACACACACACACACACACACACACACACACACACACACACACACACACACACACACACACACACACACACACACACACACACACACACACACACACACACACACACACACACACACACACACACACACACACACACACACACACACACACACACACACACACACACACACACACACACACACACACACACACACACACACACACACACACACACACACACACACACACACACACACACACACACACACACACACACACACACACACACACACACACACACACACACACACACACACACACACACACACACACACACACACACACACACACACACACACACACACACACACACACACACACACACACACACACACACACACACACACACACACACACACACACACACACACACACACACACACACACACACACACACACACACACACACACACACACACACACACACACACACACACACACACACACACACACACACACACACACACACACACACACACACACACACACACACACACACACACACACACACACACACACACACACACACACACACACACACACACACACACACACACACACACACACACACACACACACACACACACACACACACACACACACACACACACACACACACACACACACACACACACACACACACACACACACACACACACACACACACACACACACACACACACACACACACACACACACACACACACACACACACACACACACACACACACACACACACACACACACACACACACACACACACACACACACACACACACACACACACACACACACACACACACACACACACACACACACACACACACACACACACACACACACACACACACACACACACACACACACACACACACACACACACACACACACACACACACACACACACACACACACACACACACACACACACACACACACACACACACACACACACACACACACACACACACACACACACACACACACACACACACACACACACACACACACACACACACACACACACACACACACACACACACACACACACACACACACACACACACACACACACACACACACACACACACACACACACACACACACACACACACACACACACACACACACACACACACACACACACACACACACACACACACACACACACACACACACACACACACACACACACACACACACACACACACACACACACACACACACACACACACACACACACACACACACACACACACACACACACACACACACACACACACACACACACACACACACACACACACACACACACACACACACACACACACACACACACACACACACACACACACACACACACACACACACACACACACACACACACACACACACACACACACACACACACACACACACACACACACACACACACACACACACACACACACACACACACACACACACACACACACACACACACACACACACACACACACACACACACACACACACACACACACACACACACACACACACACACACACACACACACACACACACACACACACACACACACACACACACACACACACACACACACACACACACACACACACACACACACACACACACACACACACACACACACACACACACACACACACACACACACACACACACACACACACACACGATTCTGGTTGGTGTGTGCTCAACCCTTATACTCGTAGTACGGCTGGAAAAACGTGCCCCGCACTAATTCCAACTAGCACTGTAATGGTATGGGCTCGGAAGGCCGGGAATTACCTCAGTACGGGGTAATTGGTCCGTTTTCGTATAACTTGGATGGCATCTGTATTCCGGGTATATATAAGATCGGGAGGACCGTACGTGAAGCCCCCCCCCCCAGCCAGATAGCCAGATGTCGTCTGGCTCTGGGATTAATAAAAGCTGCTTCTCTTCTACGCTTGATTCTACACGAAAGTAAGTAACGCGAAGGATGCTTAATAGACAAACCCGCAAAGGGGATAGATACTCTGTGCCTCACCCAGTCTTATAACAGTATATCTCCGAAAAAAGGTTGGAGTTCTTAAGTGCTTAACTCGCGCTCTCGCGCTTTCCGCTGAATATTGTTCATGCACTCGGTGATGAATGGAACCCACGAAATCTGATTTTACTGAAGTACGTAGGCACGAGGACAACTTTTACTGAAAGAACACCGGGGAGGCCGGCTTGAATTCGATTTTTCCGCGATGATCACCTACGACCACAAGAGGCAAGCTTGTGAGTCAGGAATGCATCGTGATAACCCCCCCCCTTTCGCCTTGAGAAAGGAACGAGTGGTGGGCGGGTGGGTGAAACTACGGGAAAAGGCGCTCGCCAGTCCTGTGGCTTTGACGTAGAACGCCCCCATGTATCCGATGTTGTTCCTTTGCGCCCCGCCGCTCCGTGCCTCCTTCAATGCTCGCTTCAGGAAATACTTATCGCGGCGTTAGCTTCTCTCTACTCTACTCTACTAACCACCAGGTCCTTGAACCACAAACCCCAACTAGTCATTACACACTCCCGCCGCCACAAACTGCAGATTGTTCTGTCGTTCCTTTCCGTACTTACAACCAATCTTTCTCTTATAAAGAGAGCTCATATGATAGAACCTGCGGGACTTTTGATAACGCACGTACTAGAGTACTGCGCCCTGAAAGGTTGACCGCCGAGTGTTGCTGGTGTGGGTATTGGTAGTCTGCCGTCGCGTAGTTTGTCGCTCGGGCAGTGCTTGGCGGTGTCTTGTCATCGTTTTCGTGCCGTATGATGAGGGTGTAATAACGAAAAAACGACGTCGCACAAGCCCACATTTAATTATTACTATTATGTCATTAGTATTATTACTAATTGTTAGTTTTATTATCTTTGCCATCCGACAATGTGCAGCATGAGCATCAACGATTATAATTATTATTATTATTATTATTATTAGTATTATAATATATTTATCGCGAGTAGATTTCAGCACTTTCTTCCTTTGTCCACTCTCGTGAAATTGTCCTTATCCACGCTATTATAATAGGCGCTCTCGACAGTTGGTGTCATTTATTTACAGAACTGAAAAATAAGTCCCACACTAATTCCAAGTAGTTTTTCCCAAATATGTGGGACCAATTCTTAAGGGGTTAAAGTTACCATACGATATATATCTGAAATTCGTGCACATCGTAAAAATAAAGTGATGAGTTCGTCTCGATTGCAATTAATGACCAGAATATTTACATTTTCTCTCTCGAAAATAGTTTTTTCTCGTTTTTCTAGTGTTTTTTGCCCAGACACCATACCTGTTGTCTGGAAATCATGGACCTAAACAATGAAAAATAGATAAGGCGTTTCGCCTATAAGCAGCATGTATATATATATATATTGCCGATGTTTCGTGACGGTTGCTTTAATCTTCGTATAAAGAGCATTGGTTCGCAATTGTTGTCGTTTTCGTGTGATGGCAAATGGCAAATGCCGAGTGAGAGGCCATAATATATACAAGGCTTTCCTACGGAGTGGTCTTAATATAGTAAAGGCGACGCAAGAAAAACGGGTTACCTCGCCTGCTGCTTAGCGTCAACATAATGCACAGCAGCAGCTGCAGCAGCTGCAGCAGCAAAAAAGACAGAAGCAACAAACTGCACTGCTGCATCTTCATCTAAAGCCAAGGAGTGCGGACAAAGCGTTTATTGTGTAGACGAAGAAGGAAACTAATAACAATAAACATTGTGCACGTAGATATATACGAACTCTCGTTTTATGTTTTTACCATGCTGCCACCTGCTGGTCGAACATTTACGTACAAAAATAAGAACTGGGTCACGATCCACACACGCAGTCAACCACGTATCAACCGACCCACCGACACCCACCCACCCACACCCACCCACCCACCCACCCACTCTCACGTACTTACCAACATCCACTCACATCACTCACACCCACCCACCCAACCACCGACCCACCCACCCAACCACGTACGTACGTGCGCACCAACCGATCGATACACACACGCACCAACCGATCCACCCATCCACAATCTACAACAACAGCAGAGTGAAATCAGTATACAGCAGCACCAGTCAGTACGTACAGCAATAATAATAGTAGTAGTCATTATATAACCCATCTACAGCAGCAATAACAACAACAGCAGCAGGAGCAGCAGTCCAGCGGTACGACTCGTACGTACGTACAGCGGACACAAACAAAACGCCGGCATGGATGCGCAGCCCTTGTACGTACAGCAGTGTAAACAAAACGCCGGCATGGATGCACAGCCCTTGTACGTACAGCACTGGCGTTTTTTTTTTTTTTTTTTTCGGTCGATTTTTTTACGTCTGGCCTTTTTCATCTTGAAATTAGTGTAGAAGTGGCTAACTCGCGAAGTTATGGGCCGATTTCGATTTTGACCGAAGTTCTGGAGATCCATATTTTCACATCTGGGGGACTCTTTAGGAAAAAATTACTTGATTTTAGTATGGCCAGGAAAATTACTTGATTTTAGTGTGGACATTTTTTATCTTGAAATTAGTGTGGATTTGGACCCGGGCAGCAAAGCCCTCCGAATACGCTGGGAACCCCTCCCCCGCGGGTAGATGTAGTTGGGCTGTTTGCATAATACGTCAGTACAATACGTCAGTTTGGCTGTTACGTCAGTTGCTGTTTGCGAAGAGTTCAGTTGGCCTGTTTGAAGGGCTGGTTGCGAAACGAAAGGTCTGTTTGCAAAGAGCTGTGTATCAATTGGTCTGTACGGACAAAGAGCATCGAGTTACTACGGACCTCTAATCGTGAAAGAATAGATAGGTTTAATGTATATATATATATATATTAGCAGTATAAAATAATGCAACACGACGTTTTGATCTCACAAATTACTGCAAAATATGACTATTCTTTCCTTCATCCGACAATGTGCAGCATGAGCTTCAACGTTGATCCCTCATAACATTCCCGAAAACAGAAAACCACGGAAACCAAGAAACCTATTTATATGTGCAAAGTTTAACATTCGTCGATGTTGTATCTTTTTTTTAGGGCAGCGGCCAAAAAAAGGTATACCTCGTCCATTTGCGGCCAAAATCAGGTACATACTTAAAACCAAGTCAAAAACGCACTCCACGTGCGCTGCCATTGGTCCAAAACTCGTTGTACCGGTTTTTGCCTCTTCAAAACCCAGGTATACCTGATTTTGTCTACTCTGCTTGACTTTCACCTTTTTTTTGTCGTTTTTAAGCCAATCAGAGGCCCTTCATAGTTCCACCCTATGCCCCCTATACAAATGCCGACGTACGCGGAGACCCCCTTCTCCCTTCGCACCTCGCACTACACGCCACTCGAGCGACACACACATCAGTATAACAACCTTTTCGTCAAATTGAGTCTCTAGCTTTTGATTGAGTCTCACGTATAATACGAGTACGTTAAATAAGCGTGTTATCATAAAAAATGAAACCCATTGCTTAGTCCCAACAAGGGAATCGGAGTCACTTTTTTTAACGCATTTCATTCATTATTATTGTTGTTCTTGACAGTCGGAATATCGACTACAACAGGTATCGGTACGAACAACGAACAACATAATATGAGCGGTATATTATACGCAAAAGTTACTTGTATCATATTATACGTCTTGTGTTTCCTGTTTTGTATTTCTTTTATTGCCCTATATTTCTTTAGAACACGTCGAGATACGTCGTATCGTATACATACGTAATAATAATGAGTGGTGGTAAGTACGAGTGCCTATGAGGCAAACATAACGACCTTCGGCGGGATGTCTCCGGAGTCCACACACACGGCAGCAGCACCGCTGCCTGTTTACGGCACACCTCCTACTGGCTCAAGCTGCGCGCCGCGTCTTTTCTCGTGGAACAAACAAAATCTATCTGGTAAATGATAACATAGTGCAAAACGCAAATCGGATGGCGAATACCTGGGTCCTGTGGTCAGTACATACTAGTACACTTTAGGGTTTTGTAATGGTATGGGCTAGGAAGGCCGGTAATTACCTCTGCATAGGTAATTGGATCCGTTTTCGTATAACTTGGATGGCATTCGTATTCGGTATTCGGGGTATTTATAATATCTGTGGGCCATACTTGAAGCCCATCCCGAAGCAGATGTCATCTGGCTCGGGGATTAATAAAAGCTGCTTCTCATCTACGCTTGACTCTAGGAAAGTGAGTAACACCAAGGATGCTTAATAGACAAACCTGCAAGGGGATACTCTGTGTCTCACCCAGTCCTATCTCACGGGGCAGTCGACGCAGGAATCATACTGCGCGCAAATCCTAATGGGTTGTGCTGGAATGCGTTTGTTAATAAGCGTTTTTTTTTTTTTCCGGCTTTTTAGCCTAGCAACTTAGAGGTGTGGGAGGGGTTTTGAGGAGCCGCATCTTCGACTCATGTTCTAATTCGGGGAACTGGGATTTCCCCGTTTTTCCCATATTTCTGCATATACGGCTCATCAGGGTGGGCTAGTGTAATGGTATGGGCTAGGAAGGCCGGTAATTACCTCTGCACAGGTAATTGATCCGTTTTCGTATAACTTGGATGGCATTCGTATTCGGTATTCGGGGTATTTATAATATCTGTGGGCCATACTTGAAGCCCATCCCGAACAGATGTCATCTGGCTCGGGGWTTAATATAAGCTGCTTCTCTTCTACGCTTGACTCTACGGAAAGTGAGTAACACCAAGGATGCTTAATAGACAAACCTGCAAGGGGATACTCTGTGTCTCACCCAGTCATATCACACTACAGTACATATATTACTGTTGCACTACACTGCACTTCAGTTCATTATTATGGGGCTGCGTAAATCGTGCCGAGCATGGCGGACAAACGACACGAAGAGTACCTTCATGGTTCTTCTTTGTCCTCATCATAAAAACATGTGGCATTAGATAGTACAGTGGGCTATTAAGAAACGTCAAGATGTGGTGGAGGCTGAATTTCTTATTTAGTTTCTAACGTTTTATGTATCTCGGCCAATTTGTTTCAATGTTCGATGATAATCTGAGCCTCGTACGAGTATGTTTCCCAAATCAAGATTTCTTAAATGCGGCCGCCCACTTTACTCTACTCACTACTACTACTACTACTACTACTACTACTACTAGTACTATGTACGTGATACTTCCTTTGTTTCCGTGATTTTCTGCTTGCGGGAGTGTTATATGAGTTATCAACGTTTGAGCTCTGCATTGTCGGCTGGCAAATATGATAATGATACTAATCGCGAGTAGCTTTTTTTTTCAATGCTCGCATTAATCGTGAACAGCTGAACCCTTCTTATCGAAACCATAACAGAGYGTTTGTTTCGATAAATCTGATAGACGGGTAATGCGTTGACTGATGAACAACGGGCBTGCGAATGTTAGAATAATCTGCAGACGAAAATAGAATGATGTGAGGATTATATTTTGAAGAATTGAAATGACCTTTTAACTTAGTTTTCAGTGAGCCCAAGGAATCTTCCAGCCCTCAATAAGAGCATTACGATTTTTATAATATGAATACAGACTTACACCTGAACATAATCCCTCCGGTTAGTCTTTACCATCTTAATCCGCGCTACACTACTGTTTCTAGTGCAGAAGGAATATGGCATACCTCGTACAGCAGACAGTATACGATGATACGCGCGTTAAACCATGTTTCCACATACGTACGTATGATGTTTGCATACAGGTACTATACATACTGCTGTATGTAATCGATGTTCCGACTGTCAAGAACAACAATAATAATGAAATGCGTTAAAAAAGTGTCTCCGATTCCCTTGTTGGGACTAAGCAATGGGGTTTAATTTTATGATAACACGCTCATTTGACGTATTCGAATTATACGTGAGACTCAATCAAAAGCTAGAGACTCAATTTGACGAAAAGGTTGTTATATCTGCATGCACACCTCCGCCGAAATAATACGAGATAGAAGGCTCCCCTTCGGGATTGTGGTTGACTTGGAATACCAGGGGTGTCACTAAAGTTGAGAAGGGAGAATACAGCAGCAGGCCTTCGTTCCTCGTACTATTAATAGCAGCTACTCGTATACGTAGCCACCGGGCGAGCACGAAGAGCATGAAAAAAACTCAACTTTGCATTGCAAGGAACGGCAGGTTCGTGGGGTGCGTTTTAAACTTGATTTTAGTATGTACCTGTTTTTGGCCCCGAACGGACCAGGTGTACCTGTTTTTGGCCGCTGCCCTACTTTCCATGTGTTGTACATATGTATCGGCTTTGTTCAGTTTACGATGATTGATGGTGTTCCATTTTTTTCGACCGCCTTTAACGTTTGTTTTTTTTGGTATGTGACCATTTTTGTTTGTTTTTACAGGGGCGTCCAGAAGAAAGAGAAAACGACACACCACACCCCCAGAGGTCGGAATAGAAAACCGTTGCAACTGTTGTGATCACATGATGAAATAACAAAATGGAAAAAAATATGATCCTTATTTTCATGTTTTTCACTTGGTTTTAGTAACCCCCACCCCCCTAACGAACAAAAAATTCTGTGAGATGTCGAAAACTATAATTTTTCGACCACCCTCGGTTTGTATGTTTGTTTTATCTTCCGTCCCAGTTATTATCTTCGCCTTTCCTTTTTGCCGTCTCGCTAGCCGTTGCTCAGATCCGGGGTCACAGAGCAGTAGGCGCCTCCTATATACTTATAATACCTTAAAAGTAGTGGGTTTTTATGCAACTAAAGTTCAAGTACGTCAGGTGTGAGCTGTATGAGGAGCACCGATTGAAAGGTTGAAAATCAACCTTGCAGGCTGCGTGATGCGTCAGACACACACCCATCGGGCGCGCTTTTGTTCCTCGATTAATAATTCCGTTTGATAATGTATGGCGTTTGTGGGTTCAACCTACAATATGCCAGCTGATGCTCAGTTCGATACGTACGTATAATAAGTGCAATGGCAAAGCGTTCGTGCGTGTCCTCAACATTAATTCAAAATCTTGCGTTGATTGAATGCAATGTTTTATGTGAAGAACACACGCACACAATGTTTGTGCCTTTTCATGAGAGTGTACTGCTGTAGGGATTTTAGGTGTACCTCTTCGGACTTGTGTATCCTTCCCCTGCTAAGTGTACGTGTTCTTTAGGATTCTCTGATGGCTCTAGCACTTTTGTGACCACGGGCCGTGATCTTGCTAGATCAGACTATGGGGATTAGCAACTGAAACGAGTTTAATGTGGAAGATAACAACAACAACAACGTACCAAGGCATCAATTAGCGCGCAACATGCGACACAACAAGGTGTGTTGCGTTACGCCTGCAGAGCGTGTTGCGCGCCTGCGGCGCGCAAGCCCCCCGGAGGGCACCCCGGGAGGGCCCCCGGAGGGCTCCCGCTGAGCCCCCGGAGGCGCAAAAATTCCGATTCATGCGCGAATATATGCATCAAAACTAAGTAAAAGGCCTCATAATTATGTTTTGGCTACGAGTACGGTGAACAGAAAAACGTGCCTCAGAAAGAATAAGTGCCTGTACGGCGAATAGCAAAAGGTGTATTTTTTTTAGTTTTCGACTATGGCAAATAGGACAAGGGGCCTAAAATATGTTCAATTACGGCTAATTATCAAGAAAGAAAGGACCCCCAGAAAAAACGCGCGTTGCGCTGCGCGCAACCAGCCTCACGGCGGCTGTTGCGCAAAACGGGTGTTTTGACCAACTGCGTTGCGCCAGCGCAATAGCGCAACACCTTACGTAATTAATGCCCTGCTGGTACATTATTATTAGGGCAGCGGACAAAAACAAGTACACCTGGTCGGTTCGGGGCCAAAAACAGGTACATGCTAAATCAAGTCTAAACCGCACCCCACGAACCTGCCGTTTCTTGCAACGAAAAGTAGAGTTTTTTTCAAGTTCTTCGTGCTCACCCGGTGGCTACAAACAGCTGCAATTACTATTACGAGGAACGAACGCCTGCTGCTGTATTCTCCCTTCTCAGCTTGCGACACCCCTGGTATGATAAGTCAGCCACAATCCCGAAGGGGAGCCTTCTATCTCGTAATATTTCGGCGGAGGTGTGCAGGCAGATATGGGTGTCGCTAGAGTGGCGTGTAGTGCGAGGTGCGAAGGGAGGAGGTGGTCTCCGCGTACGTCGGCATTTGTATAGGGGGCATAGCGTGGAACTATGAAGGGCTTCTGATTGGCCTAAAAACGACAAAAAAGGTGAAAGTAAAGCAGAGTACACAAAACCAGGTATACCTGGGTTTTAAAGAGGCAAAAACAGGTACAACGAGTTTTGGACCAATGGCAGGGAACGTGGAGTGCGTATTTTACTTGATTTCAAGTATGTACCTGTTTTTGGCCGCAAACGGACCAAGTATACCTGTTTTTGGCCGCTGCCCTTATTTTTAATCTTAATTTTGTTTTTTTTGTTTTGCCTTTTATCATGATAAACCATGATGGTTTTGTGACCACAGAACTGGTGTCTCTCTAGAATGAATAATCGGCAGGACAGGTACCCGAGGGTATGGAAATGGAATGAATTTATGAATTTATGGACGTTGACACGTATTGTACCTTAAAAATAATGATCCATCTCGCAAGTGATCGGTCATCAACCCCTCCTCTCCATCTCCGGATACAAGGTATGTATTATATGATATGTATCTTCTGTGTGCCGTTGACATTCTGACAGCTTGGCAAAAAAAGCATGACTTTTTTTTCCATTTTATTTATTGTCGTCGCACTTACCGGTATTCTGTCTCTCTCCCTGCCTAGTCGTAACTCAAATCTGGGGTCACAAAGTTGGTGTCAGTTGAGAATAAAAATCTCCATACGGAGAGACTCGAACCAACTTTCCGGATCCGAGGTACGACTGGGACGGAGGGAGAAAGAAGGGCGAAGATATTAAATGGGATGGACAAAAAAGAAAAAAGAAGTGTGTTTTTTTTTTTTTTTTTTGGGTATATCCCATTTATCCCATTTTGTTTTTGTTTGTCCATCCCATTTAACATCTTCGCCCTTCTATTCTCTCTCCCTCTTTCGCCGTAACTCAGATCCGGGGTCACTAAGTAAGCTCTTCTTCCCCCTTCCCACTCCGGTACGTGCGTTGCATTTTTATCGCGAGAAGATTTTCGCCCTCACTTTTCTCCCTCGTCAACTCTCGTCGAGTTGTGCTTACCTATTACCCACGCTGTAATATGCGCTCTCGACAGTTGGGTGTCATTTTATAATAAACATATCCGTACGGAGACTCGAACCAATTTTTGGAACCCTCGACTTCCAACTGAGCAGGCTTTTTCGTGGTTACCTGCTGACTGACCCACGGGGGCCACCGGCTGAGGATCAAATATTGTTAAAACAGGAAAATATCGTATAGGTTTCGTTTTAGGTCGATGTCCCCATCTGGCTTTCGATGCTAGATCGGATTGATGGATCCTCTCGAACAACAAATACACTATATGTGGACCTTACAACGCGCAGCGCCGCCATGGACGTACTGAGCAGGAAGCTGAGCGCCATGTAACCTGGCTCATCATCCCTTGAATAATTAGCTGCCTTGGTGTTCTCCGTCCTATGGGTTCAGCTTTCGCTGTACTCGTTTAAAGTTTACCCTCGTCCCTATACGATGATGGTGGGGCATATGTTGAAATCATCGCTACGAGACCTGGAAGGCAACATTCGTGACCGGGGGTGCAAATTCTGCCACAGTCCAGGGGCTCACACGAGGGTAGCTCCGGCCAACCGACTTAGCGTTCCGGGTGTGCTCGCGATCAGGGAGTACGCGCCGGAAGAATTCACGCCGAAAACACACCTTCTGTAGCGCACGAGAAGGAAAAACATTCCGTTTCGCGGACCCGGCAGAATTTTGCTGTGTGGCTCAACGTTGAGGCCGCGAAGGGGACGCATGTGGGCACATCAGGCGGACCCGGGACGCAGATCGGTGCACACGAGGCTGATGCTCGGCTCGGCCCGGCGCATGAACCGTGCGGAAAGAGGGTCGGCTACTGGAGCGATAGGCAATGAGCTTACTTCCAAGTACTAAGTAGTGTTTACATCTCGTATGGTACCAAATGGGAACCGGGTTCATGGTGGGCCTCCGGCGGCTCCTGCGAAGGGTTGAATATATTTCTGCGCCAGTAAATGGGAGCCGGGGGATATATGGGATAATACCTACTACGGGGTTCAAGTACCTTATGGGAGCAGGGTACCAGGTGTCTCAGCCGCTGCGGTTTCTCCACTGCTTCTGTCGCCGCCCCGTCTCGGCGCAGTCGATGAAGTATGGAAGGTTATATATATAAAATACTCGAAATAGGCACATATAATACAATATGGCGCTACGTCGTACTTGATTTTTGTTTTCCATCCAATTCTTTATTTTCTCCCTCCCCTTGTCAGTACCTCTTTATTCGTAACTCGGATCCGGTGTCACTAAGTTGCCTCTTCTCCCCCCTCCGCGCACTATGGTATATACGTGCCTTGGCATTCTCATCGCGAGAAGATTTCATCACTTTCTTCCCTCGTCGACTCGCGTAAACTTCCGCCTACCCACGCACTTTTGCGCTGTCAGCAATTGGTTCTTTCCTATTTGTTTTTGCAAATATAGTCGAAATATCACGACGGTGGGATTTCATCTCCGGTACCAACGCGATTGTAGTAGCTAGTTGTATTTGAAGCTCACCATCGGGTCGCCCCGGTGGGCTAGCAGGTAACCACGAATCCTGTAAGCGTCAAGAAAGCGAGTTCGAGCCCCGCCGAGTGCATGCTCTTAGGCACTTTTTCTCGCAAAAAATATCTTGACTAGCAGAAAGCGCGAGAGCGTGAGTTAGCAAAATTCGATGAAAGTCGACGAGCGTTGGGAAGGCTGAACCCTCTGCGCGATAAAAATGAAGGCAAGAACCGTAGTGGGGGAGGAGGGGGAGGAGCCTACTTTGTGACCCCGGATCTGAGTTACGACTAGGGAGGGAGAGACGGAAGTGCGAAGATAATAAAAGGGATGGAAAAAAAAAAAAAAAAAACGAGGCTACCAGTACCTACGGTTGATAATACCATATACCAGGTACCAGGTTATATCCTCGAATGTATCACAACCATTTGTTTTTTCCTCATGAAGCAAAATTCACGGAATTCACCAATCAATGTGAAACTAGTGTGCTCCCAGTACCCGATGCTGTCGCGACGAAGAGCTTCCAATCCTTGTTCCACGCAGGGGTTCATTTGCGGCCGACCGTGCCGAGCACTTTCCCCTCGTATAATGCTACAAGGGGGTGCCAATAGTGCATCTCTCGAATAAAGCCACGGGGCGGGATTCGCCGCCCGAGGCAGCCGAACCCTCCTCGATTCGTTGTTCTCGGACCCGGGTATACCGGTTCCACAATGGACAATCCGGTCAATCCTCCTGGGAGAGGGCCGACCTTCCGTCGAAACGAAGGGACCACCAGCGAGAACTGAGATATCGATGACCCAGCAGGCTCTTTTAGGTCTGGAGTTTGAGATATCCTATGGTGCACGTGTGATTCCGAGGCCTACGAAGTGTACCTATCCACCCTGCCATTCACAAAAATGTGAAACTAGTCTGCTCCCAGTGTGTGTGTGTTCTTTACATTAAACCTTGCTTTCTACCCGTCGACATCCAGCACACCCAATGTCCGTGCCGATTCTTCATCCTAAAAAGGTACCAGTTCTGTGGTCACAAAACTACGACACAGAGATACTACGCTCAGTGTAGTAAGCAGAGCAGACAATGCAATGCCATATACGACAGGCAAGACCTACCCTGCTAGCAATCCAGGTACATGCGATAGAAAAAAGAAAAAGAAAAAGCGAAAAGCAAAAATAATAAAAGTAAACATACTGAAGCAAATCAACAATTAAGCAACCAAACGAAAGCATGACAAAATAAAAGAAAGTGTCGCGTTTCTCCCAGAGATGCGACATCCAATAAATAAGAAACCAAACGAAATGAAACGGAATGAAATAGACCGAAAAACAGCGCCAACAGAGCAAGCTTAAGAACGATAGGAAAGGACAGGCAGCCGGAGCACACCAAAAGCACCTTCCAGCCAGCCGAGGCAGGTTTGTGCCCGTAGTACAGGCAGGTTCTACCAGTTAGTCGGTCTGGTACTAGTACCTACTCTGTTTGCCGTCTCTTTCCTGCTTTCGTCCGCCGTGGTTTCCGTACGAACCCCCCCACCCTCCGTCTCCATTCCCTTGGGCGCCACCCATACAACGGATACGTGGCACTTCCTACTCAGTTCCTTTTCGTTCTCGTGTCACACACGAGCGTCCAGGAAAGAGAAGAGGGAATAACAAAGAAATAAATAAAAATGAATATGTACGTGGCTAAGCAACCAAAGAAAGTCCTAGGAAAATACGGAGGGGCGGAGAGACAAAGGCAAAAGCAATCACGGCAAAATAAATAAGTAAAACAAAATAAATGAATGATGCGAGGGGCTGAAGCATCGCTGTCCTTGAGAAGCCACACAGTAGTACACCAAGCAGAAACAAAAAATAAAAATAAATATATACAAAGAAACAGACAAAGGGAAAGAAAGACCACCAGAAATAACCAAGGAAAAAAGAAAAAAAGAAACACCCAGTTCGCCATCCACCCAGCCAGGTAGCACTTCTTCCTTATCACAGTGATAAGAACGAGAGTAACAATGAAACTAAAAAGACGAAACGAAACGAAACGAAAAAGCACAACAGAGCCGCGTTCGAAGCAGCTACAGAGGTGCGCGGCACGGGTGGTCTAGGCGGGACCTTCTAGTCGGCCTGGTACCTTGCTATCCTGTCGGCTGTCTCCCTCCTACTCTCATCAACCGCGGTTTCCGTACGACTGTTGCCCCCCCCTTTCCCATTCCCTTGTGCACTCCCCGCGACGGATGCGTGGCGCTGTCTACTCAGTTCCGTCTCGACGTTGTGCCACCGGACCATGAACTGTTCAGTCGCGTCGAGGACCCCCCTGTACCACCTGCCCACTTTTGTTGCTGCAACGGTCCACGCTGCGGTCTCTACTCCAAACACCAACGGGACCTGTGCCGTGGACCCCTTGGTGGCTTGAAACACCTTGAGGTCTTCAGCAAGGCATTTCCGCCAGGACTTTGGTTGTCCTCCCGGTTTGCGTCCCTTCCCACCCGTCATGTTCCCGAACATCACCCGACTAGGTAGTCGCCCCTTGGGTTGCCGTGCCACGGCTTCCGCAAAGAACAGCCGTCGTTTACGGATCGTCGTTTCGATGCTCTCGCATCGTGTCTGCTTGAGAGCCTTGCGTACGAGAGGGTCCTGTAGTCGCCACGCTGCCAACGCTGGGAGCCAATGACCCGCAGGAGGATTTGGTGTTGTACCGATCGGAGCCTGGCGAAGTGTTGTGCACTGAGAGTCCACGTCACACATCCGTACAGCAGGGTTTCAATCACCTCGGCCTTCAACATGCGGACTTTCAGACTGAGTCGTACAACTCTGGTCCGAACCGTTTGAAGCACGCCCACATGAGACGGATCCGTCGTTCGATTTCGAGTGAGAGGTCAGCGTCTTCGTGGATAATGCCGCCGAGGTACAAGAACTGGCTCGTCTGTCTATACCTCTGACCAGCTGCTTTGATCACGAGCGGCGGAGGAGGGGGTGTCTGGTCCCGTGTTCGTAAGATCATCGTTTCCGTTTTCTTTTCTGAAACCGTGAGGCCTGCTGCTTCGAAGACAGTCACGATGACTGTCATCATTTTTGCGAGACTCTCCGCAGACTTTGAGACAATTCCTGCATCATCGGCGTACAGCATACCCCATACAGCCCTTCGCACGCATGCCAATGGTACCTCTTTTCCAACCACTACATCCTCCTTGAGGTGAACCAAATCCCTCATGATGTCTTCGTCTTCGCTGAAGCGTACGAGAACAAGGTGTATCACAGCAGCGAAGAACACGTTGAACAGCAGTGGCGACAGCACGCAGCCTTGTCGTAGCCCCTGCGTGACATTAAACCAATCAGAGTGCTCACCATCATCTGTGCGTACGCAAGCACGTATGCCGTCGTGGAACTAGCGGATGATTGTAAGCATCTACCCAAGATCGAATCCCACCGTGGTGAGAGATTTTGTCTTTATCTGAAAAAATAAAAAGGAACCAATTGCTGAGAGCTCCTTCGTGGCGTGGGTAGGCGGAATCCGACGCAAGTCGACGAGGGGAGAAAGTGCTGAAATCATCTCGCGATAAAAATGCAAGGCAAGAACGCTAGTGGGGGAGGAGAGAGAAGAGCCTACTTTGTGACCCCGGATCTGAGTTACGATTAGGAAGGAGAGAAAGGAAGGGCGAAGATAATAAATAATAAGTGGGATGGGAAAAAAACAAAAAAAAACAAAAGTGCGACTATTCTTTTATTATAATCATGGTTGTTCTGGCGACTTTAACTATCGTTGTTAGTGCGACTATTTTTGTATCTTAATCATGGTTGTTCTGGCGCCAACATATATGTTGATGTACTTGAAGCTAGGTCACTGACGCCTGAACATTTCCCCCTCTCCATCCCTGGCGCAAAATGTGTATCACATACATACCAGGCACCCTGGGCATAACATATCTCCCTCGCATCCAGGCATCTTGTCCACAAGGACTCCTACTGTTGGCGAGGCGAGGCTGTAAAGCGTCTTACGTCTGGCAAATCAAACGCGATCAAGATGGGCAAAACGGCCAACAGGAGCGGGCAGCGCGTCTCCGCCGCACAAGGGGCACCACCAACACCGCCGCGCGCAGCGGACGGCCGACAAACCGAACGCGATCGCAGCAGCGACACCGCAATGCGACGAGCTCGGCGGTCGGCGGAGAGACGGCTCATCCACAGGGGGGCGTGCCAGAAGGGCGAGCAGTTCGTGGTAGCGTCGAAGTCCTTCCCCCAGTCGGAGGGGTGCTACAGCCAGGGGGCTCAGTACAACGATGAGGCGATTTACAGCCCCCCCGCGGCCGACAACGCTCCGGGAAACTACTTGGTCGGGGCCACCCAGGGGGACAAAAACGATCCAGACGATGTGAGATGCAATACATATACACAGAACTATTACGGGGGACCATAGTAAACACTAGTAAATAGGACCTGCGGTACAGACAAAAACCTACCCGATATAGTTACCAGTTTTTTATAAACATATTTGGTTCTATTCGTTTGGTTGCTTGATTGTTGATTTGCTTCAGTATTGTTCACTTTCTATTATTTTTCCTTTTCGCTTTTTTCTGTTTCTCTTTTTTTCTCTTGCATGCACCTGGATTGCTAGCAGGGTAGGTCTTGCCTGTCGTATATGGCATTGCATTGTCTGCTCTGCTTACTGCACTGAGCGTAGTATCTCCGTGTCGTAGTTTTGTGACCACAGAACTGGTACCTTTTTAGGATGATGCATCGGCACGGACACTGGGTGTGCTGGATGTCGACGGGTAGAAAGGAAGGTTTAATGTGAAGAACACACACATGATTGATGTAAAGAACACACTATATGGTCCCCCGTTATAGTAGCAGTTGTACTGATAACCCGTTGTATAGGGACCCTACTGCGACAAGCGAAAAACGGCGTAAGGGACACCTCTGTTGGAGTGCAAGTTACCCCGCCATAAGGGAAAAACGGCATACGAGTTTCAGCAGTACGATAATGAACCTCAATGGTTAAGTATTAGCGACCCCCCCCCGGGATCAGGGAAAACGGTATTTGAGGCACCTGACGTTTATGTGCACCGTTTTGTTCAATTGCAGCAGCAGCAGCAGTGTGGATGATGACACCTAGCGTGGGTAAGCACAATCCTACGCGAGTTGACGCCGAAACAAAGTGCTGAAAGCTGCTCGCGATACAACTGCAAGGCAAGAACCTGGACGTAGTGGGGGGAGAGGAGGGAGAAGAGCCTACTTTGTGACCCCGAATCTGAGAAACATATATATATATATACTGTTAGAAGAGAGAAAGGAAGGGCGAATATAATAGATGGGATGGAAAAATAAAACAAAATAGAGCAAAGGCCAAAATAAGGTATACCTGATCGATTAGAGCCAAAATCAGGTATGTACTAAAACTAAATATAAAACGCACGCCACGCACGAACGGTGTTTTTCAGGACTTTTTGGCTGTGAGAAATAATAAAACATACTTTTGAATTTGCGCCTGAACAGCAGAGAACAGCAGAATGATAGCGAATGGGTGTGTCCCCCAAACTCTTGTAAAAACGTTGTGTGTTAGTTTCAGTACGGGTATTATTACCTGTCGTATGCTTTCATTCAGCCCTTTTTCCCCTCGCTGCCTCGGCAAGGTCTTTGCTTTGGCATGGCCCATAGCGAGGGGGGGGGTCTTTCTAGCGAGCAAGGCTAGACTCACCCTCAAGCGGACCGATACCTTCTTGCTGCTGCGCACCCGCCGCGAAGCGTGTGCAGCGGTAGAGTTGGATCGGCACTGGTGCGTCAGGCGCAAAAGTCCAGATGCACGGGCCTTTTTGGCCGTCGGTGTAGACAGCAATGTCCATCTCACTTTTGTGCGCGGAGGCAGACGCCATCAGAAAGGTGGACGGACACTA
>MEHQ01004202.1:42278-83910 GCA_008828725.1 Saccharina japonica
TTAAAAAGCGTGCCCCCGTGAGCGGTGTGTGGCAAGTACTCGAGGTATCATACGACTACTCGTACGTAAAAATGAGCACAAGTACAAGCAAAACAGACTAGGCCAACACACACGACGACGACAACATCCTTCAACCTAACGAGCTTGAGGCTGCTAGTGCTGCTTGCTGCTGTTGCTGTTGCTGCTGCTGCGGTCGTGAGAACGCTCTCCCCGCGACCGAACGAGCGTCGAATGACACGAAGAAAATAGGCACCTGGGAATCAAAGGGAATATATACACTTGCTCTATGACTTCATAGCTCGGCATCGGGGACACTGCGGACACTGCCAGATCGATAAATTAATAATATAGTTTTTGTACGATGCACGTATTGTGTTGCTTTCAGCAGCGACGGAGAAGAGTCCTTGCGCCCTTTGCTTGATATCTCATTAGCCCCGATGAGTTGAGCGGAGTTGAACTATATTATGGATAGCTCTCCATGTTTTCTTTTGACTGCGGTTACTAACTCGCTGGGCATCCGACTATAGCGCTCGTGGTGGCGGCGTTGCTGAGGGCACCTCAAGGGGGAAAAAACGCGAAAATCTTTGAAGCTACAGCCACCCGCGTCAAAAACGCCGGGAAAATAAATCGAGTTTTTTTCCTTTTTTTATTTTTTTTTACGAAAGGCGCCGCTATTAAAAAATTGCCTGATCGTGGAAGACCCCTTCAATGTGGAACGATTCCTAATCAGTGTCGATGTTTATAATGCTGTGCCTAACACAGACCGTTCAGGATAGATTCGGGTAATTGTCAATGGACATGATGGCTTTGGTTGGCTGTTCTTTTTCACTTTGTGCCCGCGGACTGTCATTCTGGCAGCACTTCAGACAGCAGTGCGTGCTCCATCTTGTTCCCACGCCTACCGTGTGTTTTTGTACAGACAGCACTTCAGACAGTAGTTACGCTGTAGTCGGCAAATTCATTGGTAAAGAGTGGGAGGGGGGGGGGGGGGACGATGCTGCTGTAGTCGAATGGAGATTGCGGGCGTGTAGTTCAGTTTTGGACACGCATAACATGCTGTAGGGATTTTAGGTGTACCTCTTCGGACTTGTGTATCCTTTCCCTGCTAAGTGTACGTGTTCTTTAGGATTCTCTGATGGCTCTAGCACTTTTGTGACCACGGGCCGTGATCTTGCTAGATCAGACTACGATATAGGGATTAGCAACTGAAACGAGTTTAATGTGAAGATAACAACAACAACAACAATTAGGTGTCCTGTACGGTATTGATATATGCAAACTTTGAAATGCAGTATAATAGTACAGGACGTCTAATAAGAAACAGCCTAACAAAAAAGACAGGCTAATATCTACTGTAGAGTAAAATAAGAAATCTGAGACCATTATATTGAAATTAGTGTAGAAATCACCATCACCCTCTCTCAAATAAGAAATCCAGCCTGGGCCAGCTTTGCTGTTCTTATGCTGGTTTCCGCCACAACGACTACACAACGTATCATACGCGCGCATACAGCACAATGGACATGTTGTAATATAACACGTACTGCTGCTTGCTGCTTGCTGACACGGTACGGAAAGCGAGCAGTTCAGTCTCAAATCAACTCGGACACATAATAATAAGAAACAGGAAATATGAAGTCCAGGCTGGGATTTGACTTGAACTTCAGGAGTTTTGTTTGGTGCACAATTGGTGTAAGAAACGCATCCCGTTTCTCTGAGTAATGCTAAATCCCAGCCTGGACTATCTTTCACGGTTTCTATTAGGTGTCCTGTTACTTTATTATTTTTTCTTTTCGCTTTTTTCTTTTTTCTCTCTTTTTTTTCTCTTGCATGCACCTGGATTGCTAGCAGGGTAGGTCTTGCCTGTCGTATATGGCGTTGCATTGTCTGCTCTGCTTACTGCACTGAGTGTAGTATCTCTGTGTCGTAGTTTTGTGACCACAGAACTGGTACCTTTTTAGGATGAAGAATCGGCACGGACACTGGGTGTGCTGGATGTCGACGGGTAGAAAGGAAGGTTTAATGTGAAGAACACACACACACACATTGTGCTGTATGCGCGCGTATGATGCGTTCTGTAGTCGCTGTGGCGGGTCGTATGTGCGTAGTGTAGCCGGTCGCCCAGGTGGTCTAACTGGTAGCCACGAAGCCTGTTAGCGTTGGAGGTCGGGGGTTCAAGTCTCATCGTATGGAGATTATATTCTCAAATGACACCATCTGTCGAGAGCGCATATTATAGCGTGGGTAAGCACAATTCGACGAAAGTTGACGAGGGAAGAAAGTGCTGAGATCTTCTCGCGATAAAAATGCAAGGCAAGAACCGTAGTGGGGGGGGGAGAAGAACCTACTTTGTGACCCCGGATCTGAGTTACGACTACCAGGTAGGAAGGAGAGATAAAGGAAGGAAGAAGATAATAAATGGGATGGAAAAAAAAAAGAAAAAAAAAAGTGTGATGTCTTCGTTTCGGGCGTATAGGAGACAGTGTACGTATGGCCTCTGATTGACTCAAAATTCGCCAAAATCAGTTGAAAGCTAAACAAAGTAGACAAATCCAGGTGTACCTGACCATTTCATGAGATACGATGTGAGGCTGGCCAATGAGAGGTGTCCTAGCGTGTGATTTGTACTTGGGTTTAGGGTAGTACCTGTTTTTGGCACCAAAGTGACCAGGTGTACCTGATTTTGGGTAAAACCCAATAAAATAGTATTCATGTGAACAATACGATTACGTACTCGTACAAGGGGCAACCTAATCTATCAGGCAATCATCGCCTCAACCACAACGGTACACACTTTTTTTTCTTTTTCTTTTCCCCATCCCAGTCAACATCTTCGCACTTATGTCCCTCTCCCTCCATACGCGTAGTCGTAACTCAGATCCAGGGTCACAAAGCAAGTTCTTCTCCTTGCCCCCCCCCCCACTACGGTTCGTGCCTTGATTTTTTCCGCGCAGAGGGTTACGCATTCCCAACGCTCGTCGGTTTTCATCGAATTTTGCTCACTCACGCCCTCTCGCGCTTCATGCTACTCAGTCAAGATACCTGTTTTCGATACATATATGATATCGTATGTACGTATTGAGATTTTCTATTGGCCATGAATTAAATACGCAGTTCCACTGAATCCTGGTGTGAGGGTGTCGTAATCATGGCCGGTCTCCCCGGGCGGCAAGCAGGTAACCACGAAGCCTGTTGAAGTCAAGATCGTGAGTTCGAGTTTGCTCATATTTAATGGTGACTTTTTCTCGCAAAAAAAATATCTTGACTAGCGGAAAGCGCGAGAGCGTGAGTTAGCAAAACTCGATGAAAATCGACGAGCGGTGGGAAAGCTGAACCCTCTGCGCGATAAAAATGAAGGCAAGAATCGTAGTGGAGGAGGAGGGAGAGGAGCCTACGTTTGTGACCCCGGATCTGATTTACGGCTCGTACGTAGGGAGGGAGAAAGGCAGAAGTGCGAAGATAATACACAGGATGGAAAGAAAAGAAAAAAAAAACGGCCACGGCAACAATGGGGGCCGGCAGAGCGCATAGCATGGTTGATCGCGGTCGTGCCGTGAAACTCTTGAAGAACGGCCGACGTTTGTCTGCGTCACTCCGGCCGACGTTTGTCTGCGTCACTCAGCAGCAACATGTTCACAGCAGTCCACAGCGGCGGTAGCAGGTAGCAGCTTTCATTTATTCATATATTTTGTTTCATCACATTTTGTTGATCCTCTCTATTATTTTTCACAAGTCGTGACTCAGGTTTAGGTTCAGTTTCTTATCGTATATCCGTAGGCTGTTTTCCCCCTTGCCCACTACCCTGGTATTTAATCCTACGATATACGTACGTACATCTACTTATACGTGCCGCTTGCTATTTCTCTAGGATGAAGAATCGGCACGGACACTGAGTGTGCTGGATGTTGACGGGTAGAAAGGAAGGTTTGATGTGAAGAACACACACACGAGAAGAGTTCATTCAGCCCGCTCTTTTTCCTTGTCGACTCGCGTCGAAGTATAGATGTCTGATGTCTACCGACGCTGTCCTAATAAACAAGGCGCTCTCGACAGCAGTTGGTATAATTTGAGAATACAAAACTCATTGCACAGACTCGAGCTGTCAACCTCAGCTCTAGCATTTACAGCAGTAGTATAGTATATATAGTATATTGGAGGTTAGTAATAAATGTTGTATTCGTTTATTATGTTCGTCCTTTTCTTGTCTCTGGTCCCTACTTACTAATGTACGACGCACTATTAATCGTCAGTAAGGAAAATGTGTGGGAAATCGGGATCAGAGCGGAGATAGATGTAGAGAACGATGAAAATGTATGTGCGAGAAGTTCTGTCATGTGGACAGACAACCGAATCTCTTTTTTTTTCGGTTTTTCCCCACCGAAAACCGACTTTTATTTTTCGGCTTTTCGGTTGCCAAAAAACACAAACCGAAAAACCGATTGTCTTCGGTCCGTTTTTTCCCTGTTCCCTAAATCAATAACGCCTACATATCTACATGGAAACCCCGTTATGTATGGACATGGATACGCACATAGCACACAGCCCGCAGCAGCAGCAGCAACAACAGTCGCACAGAACACAGCGGTATAGCAGTGCGTCGCGAGACTGCGAAGGTTAACGATGTCCGGTTCAGGTGGCAGTGCTGACTCTGACCTTGAGCCGGAGGCAGAGGCGGGTACTCACAGCCCCCCCTTCAGCAACCTAGAGTTCTTGATGGTGTTATCATAGCTTTACGCTGCAAGATGTGTATCATCTATTATTACATCATACATGGTATCTAGACTGCACATCAGCAGTGCCCTCGTGCCCTCGTAATATATTATCCCACTATTTGTTTTATTGCAGCAACAAAACTGCTGTTGACCTCTGTACGGCTATTATTGTCGGCTGCAGATTAAATATGCATGCCAGCATGTACCCGTGTGTGGCGCAGCAGACGCAGGTACTGCACGAGGGTCACTTGACACCATACCACGATCATCTCGTCACCTTATGCCAACACATGCGCACCGAACCCTTCCAAATGTGGACCAATTGGCTAGTTTAGTCGGGAAATCGACCGAAAAACCGACCGAAAATGTTCGGTTTCGGTTTCGTCTATTTTCGGTTAAAAAAAAAAGCCGACCGAAACCGACCAACTTTTCGGTGAGAAACCGAAAAACCGACCGAGTCCATTTTCATTATCGGTTCACCTCACTGCTGGCTGTGCTCGTATTAGTAGTCGTAACTCAGATCCGGTGTCATAAGCTATTAATAGGCTCTCTCCCCCTCCTTCTATGGTACGTGCCTTGCGTTTTTATCGCGAGAATACTTGAGCCCCTTCTTCCCTCGTCGACTCCAGTCGGGCGTAATGGGATGATGGGGGAAACATAGAAATACGTTCACAGCATTTGCACCTGGTTGTATACGTACGAGTACTGCATCAGTTTTTTTGCAATCAATTTCGAAAAGGGTACGATAGTGCAAATTTTTAACATAGTAACAGCAGTACCTATTCAACGAAGTATATGCAGATATGCAGGGAAAGAGACGGCAAACAGAGTAGGTACCAGTACCAGACCGACTAGCTGGTAGAACCTGCCTGTACTACGGGCACAAACCTGCCTCAGCTGGCTGGAAGGTACTTTTGGTGTGCTCTGGCTGCCTGTCTTTTCCTGTCGTTCTTAGTCTTGCTTTGTTGGCACTGTTTTTTTTTTTGTTCATTTCATTTCATTTGGTTTCTTTTAACTAGATGTCGCATCTCATCTGGGAGAAGCACGACATTTTTTTTTTTTTTCTTTTCATTTTGTCATGCTTTTGTTTGGTTGCTTGATTGTTGATTTGCTTCAGTATGTTTACTTTCTATTATTTTTCCTTTTCGCTTTTTTCTCTTTTTTCTCTTTTTTTCTCTTGCATGCACCTGGATTGCTAGCAGGGTAGGTCTTGCCTGTTGTATATGGCATCGCATTGTCTGATCTGCTTACTGCACTGAGCGTAGTATCTCTGTGTCGTAGTTTTGTGACCACAGAACGGGTACCTTTTTAGGATGAAGAATCGGCACGGACACTGGGTGTGCTGGATGTCGACGGGTAGAAAAAAAGGTTTAATATAACACTATAATAGAACAAACACCGTAAAACACATGTTTCCCTTTATGTGTGTGCATGTGGGGATATATGCCCGAAAACTACATGACAAAGTGCGTTTACAGTAGACGCCTAAAAACGTTGTTCCCACCTACTATATACGACGAACGACAAAAAAAGGTGCCTCTGTACGAAAAACGACAAGCAGGCGCAACATGTTTATCGCCCGCGGCGATAGTTGTTTCGCCCCCCAAAACTAACGTTGCGCTGCGTGCAACCACTCTTCCTTTCCAGTGCCTGTTGCGCGAAAACGGCAATATTACCGACCTAAACGTTGGGCCAGCGCAACAGCTAACCCCTGAAAAGCGGTCTCGGAATGAGACCCCCCCCATATGTAGACGCCGGTAGCGTAGCCTCGTAGCCGTTCGTGGTGTAACCACGTATTCGATGCCATCACAAGATGGATGTCGGTGGCTCGATCGATCACGGTTGTTCGTCTCCGTTCTCCGTAGTTTCACCAGGCGCGGAACGGGGTCGTGTTTTTTCTCGTGCATGGCCTCGCCTTTCGAAAACGATGAAAGTGTACTTTTTTTGCCTGAGAGTTGTGTCCCTGATTCCAAAACCTTCTATCATACACGTATATATCTATATTTTACACCTGGTATATACGAGTACGTATTACATATCTGCCGCACACTTGAACCCGCGTATCATACGTATATATACATATGCATGTGCTGATTCGCAAGGCTTGCCCCCCCAAACTGCGCGCACACTAGTTTTATTTCCATTCCATTTCTTACATATGTATGATACGTATAATATAATATTCGCCCGTGTTGCTCTTTCTCCCTCCTACAACATTTACACCTGTAGTACTATGAATAATATAGTATTAGGCGTAACTCAGGCCTGGGGCCACTGAACAGGCTCTCACCCCCCCCCCCCCCCCACTCCACGATACCGGCATTGTAGGGATGCGAGGGTCTATGGTCATATGACTACGTCCGTGGACGACATGAGTACCCCCCCCCCCCCCCCTCCCTCCACGATATGTGCGTGCCTTTCATGCTTGTCGCGGTAAGAGTACGTGTAGAGCACCCTCTTCCCTCGACTACTCGCGTCGACTTGCGCCAACCCACGTTACTTGGATTCAGAGCGTTGAACTTGAGTCAGATTGTTGACCCGTCATTAAACCAGGAGGGCGGGCCATGAGTTTGAAACTGACAACTTGCCGGGGGGCGGTAGAAACATACGCGCTGGACTTGGGTCTGGACTGGAATATTCTCACCATGGGTTTCCATACGTTCGCATGGAGATATAACGGGATCGGTCAGTCAGTACTGGAAGACGCATGACAGTAGATAGCTATATAAGGCACTCTGGTTGGCTAAGGGTATGTTTTACGCTGCTCACTCAACTTGAGAGTATTTCCCAGCCACAGCATCCCGAACCAACCTAGCATTTTACCAAGCACAGCATCCACACCGGCCGAGTCAACCTCGAGTCTTACCAAGCACAGCCTCCCAGCACTGACCACTGGCATAGAGTTAGGGTTCAGGTCGTAGGGTTGGCTTCAGGCGCCAAGCACAAAACCCCCGTAAAGATTTACTATCACAAAGGTGCGCTCACCCTTCGGAGGGATCGGTCGTGGTGTTCAAAACGTCCCATTGTTGTCATGTACCAACATAAATCTCATCGCGCGTCGTTGCGGAAAGACTACTTGGCGGTGGTAGTGCGGCGTGCTTTTTGAAGCAGTAAAAAGGCCGTCGGCCTCTTCATAGTCTACCTCGTACGGCCATAGTCCTCGCGTTTATATAGTGTACGCCTTGCGTCATATACGTATTATGCCCAAATAGGTTTTTACCCATCGACAAAAAAAGCAGCAGAGGCATTTTGCTTCGATGCTGGCAGACCTTCCCGTGAATGTTACTCAACTTGCTAATAGGGTAGAGGTGCACTGTTTGTTTTCGGAGATTTCTCACTCGGCTGCATGCGTAACAGTATAGCATAGGAGTTCCATAACCTCACGCAAAAACTGACTTTTTAAAAGACGAAATCAAAGGGCAACTCGATGAACATATCATGGCCGGGGTATCGCCGGGGTATCCCCTATAACCCATACTGCAACAAAAAGAGGGTATTTGCGACGATTTTTGAGTCTATTACCCCTCCTCCCCAAAACTGGCTTTTGAAAAGACAAAATATAAGAGCAACTCGATGAACAATCTCCTCATGGCCGACGTATACCCTATAAACCATACCGCAAAAAAAGAGGACATTGTTTGCGACGATTTTGGGTTGAGCAGCTCCGTCGTTCAGAACATGTTTTATAAAAAATGTGCCACCCATATCGTAGCACGAGTCGTTATCGCTGGTGAAGCTAACCGTGAGATTAGTTCCGGAGGCGGTTTTAACCCTTTTATCCAGAGTACCGCACTGTTGTACATAGCCACATATTATCTGAGACTAACGCCAAGTGCTTTTCCCAAAGAAAACTTGAGCGCACTCCCGAAGTAGTGCTTGAAGTGTGACGGTGGAAAAAACAAACATCGAGCCGCAAAACGCGACGATTCTAGAGAGTTACCACTCTGTCTGTAAACACAAGAAACGTTTGTGTATCCATATTTTAGCCGAGACAGTAGTAGTGCTGACATTTCGGGGCAGAGTGGGAAGGGACGGCAGAACTGCGAGAAAATTCCGAAGCGCAACTACGAATATTTACGTTTGTTTTGCGCGGCGTTTTGCACCTTTTGTGGTGGACTGGACCGAAGTGCAAAGAAAACAGGCTTGCCATTTCTTCCATATGATAAGCAGTCGCACTCACTCTGTTTTGTGTACAACCCGCATGCACAAAAAAGCAACAAGTAAGCCCTCCTTAGATTTTCTCGGGTGGATTGGGCCCCAAGCGGAAAGAAACGCGTGCCACCCCCGCTAGGAGTCACTCGCGTATTTTGTGGACCACCCGCAACATGCACTAAAATGTAGGCCCGCCATCTACTGACCAGTGGGCACGACATTTTCGCGGGCGGATCAACATTTGGACGAACGAGGACATTCAACACATACGTATATTACTTGTACCGGTATATTACCGATGAACGCTTTGCTTGAGGTTGCGAATTATTCTTGAATAACAAACACAAGTTGATTTTTTGTTGTTGTATTTGCAGGCCTTTACCCGCACCCAAATACGGCGTGAGTCGACGCGGGAAGAAAAGGAGCTGAAACGTTTCTCGCGATTAAAATTAAAGACACGACCTGTACTAGGGAGGGGGTGTACTCATGTCATGCAAGGAGGGGGTCTGTTGTTTTGACCCCGGATATGAGTTACGACGTACCCTGGTAAAAGGGAGAGATGAACGTTCTAGGCGAAGACATCACATTCGATGCACAAACGAAAACAACGCCGGTACACAGTACGTGTACGTACGTGTAGGCGTTGTGAATGCCGAATGCGTTGCTGAGTCCCTGTCCCTCGGCCCCTCGCAGCTCTCAGTGCGGCCCCGTTAGTCCAATCCATCTCGAGTTTCTCTTTCCGTTTGCCCTACAAACGGACACATGGCCCGAGACGGGTGCTCGTACTTTCTTGATTCTGGGACCACTCAAAGGAGCTCTACAATACCTCACTCAGACACTGAATTTCAGAAGCCCCATCCATCACACCTATTAGTAATCGCCTCAGGGGGCACAACAAGTGCTACGTACCGTCCCTCTATATGTAGGTACGCATGTTGCGGTAGGGACGCACCTGCAATTTGCCGAGGTTCTTTTTTCGCGCTTTATTATAGTATAGGAGGTCTATACATTATTAATAAGTTTTTAAAAAAACTGGCTTTAAGAAAATTACGCACAATTAGTCCGATGGGTGATCCATCCTGTTGCCTACTGCTGTACCTATATTGTACAACGCGTCCATATCTGGAAAACCAAACGACAAGGCGCGCCTTGTTGTGTGATAAGGCATGCCTTATTGGGTATGATAGTTCCTTATGAGTTGAGAAGCCCCATCAGTCACAAACATTGCCTCAGAAGGCTTATGCCTTATTGGGTAGTTCTTCGGTTGAGAAGCCCCATCAGTCATTGATATTTTAATTTGGCTTAGAAGATAAAAGGTGCTACCCCTATTGCGGAACGCGTCCATATCTAAAAAAACTAACGCCAAGGCATGCCTTATCGTGTGATATGAGATACCGTGTTGGTTAGTTACTTGGTTGAGAAGCCCCATCAGTCACGAACATTAGAATTTGCCTCAGAAGGCAGAAAACAGTGCTACTGCTGTACCCCCGTCGTGCATGGAACGTGTCGTTTGTTCTCTCGTAAAGCAGACATAAAACAAAATGAAAATTTATCACGCTCCGAACCGTCGGGCCCCCTCCTTGCGTCGTTCGTCTGTCCCTTACGCGCCACCGATCCCCCGTCGTGCCTTCCAACAAGTAGTTCCGGTGGAGTCTGATTTACGCGGATGCCAAGAATCCAAAGGACAGCTTCTCGCTCTGCCAGTCGGTGCAAACCGCTTCCACGACACACCCGGCGAGCGCCATGTGGGCCTGTAAGTATGAGGATGTGACTCGCTTGTCGCCCTGTCCCGCGTCTAAAAATGGTTCCAAAATCTGGTAAAAAAACGCCCTTCTTCTAGCGGAGACGGGATGTCGCGATACCCCCCCCCCCCACCCCCCCGACATGAACTGAAGTACACCCCCCCCCACCCACCCCGCCATACCCCCATCATCTGGCCAGGTGAAACTCCGACTTTTTCTGGCCTGGCATTGTAGAGATGCGAGCGGTCTATGAACCTAAAATCGACTACGGCCATGCTGGCGTGACCCCGCCACCCCCCCCATGTTGAGAGTATCCCAGGTGAAGAAACAGACGTGGGGTAACACGATATTGTAGACGCCTGCCACGATGGAGGTAGCACGTTTTGGCTAAAACCGTTTCTGAATGGAGCTCCTTAACCCAAACTCGTCGGAGTTGTACTTTCGTGTTGCATTTTTTTTTCGGTTGTATGGTTAGGTCATGGGGTTGTTCGTCGGGTGTGGTGGGCCCTTTTGGTTTCCTCGCAAAACAGTTGTTGGGTGTGGTTCATAGCTCCTCAAGCGACCACCCTCAGAAACGAACGTAGTCAGCCTTTTTTGCCCTCAGAAACGAACTTATAGTCAGCCTTTATGCCCTCAGAAACGAACGTAGTCAAGCCTTTTTTGCCTTTATAGCAGCATGCGTCACTAGCGAAGGCGTGCTCATCTGCCGTAGCGTGAACGCCAGTATCTTCTTTTCGCCGGCCAACGGCACGCTTAGTCCGTTTGTTTTTAGGCCTCAGGGGAGCCAAACTACAGTAAGTATATAACGCGATGCTAGCTTATCTAAGACAGGGGTGCACGATATGTTTTGGGAGCCCCCCTCACTCTAGAAGCTGTAAGCCGCGACCCAGTCCTGGCCTCGACAAAGCTCCAAAATGCAACCCGATGACCAATGTCATACATGGCCCATGGCTTATGGCTTCAAGTAGCGCAGTGTTTACCACAAACGATACTAAACCGAAACTGGGTAATTACCGGGTAATTTCACAGCGAAGGAAGCCTTCGTCATGGTCAAAAGGTTTTGGCCTTCAAAACGTGCTACTGTTAGTACCCTTGTCGTAGCAGCCGGTGAGGGGCCCAAACAATAGAATCGCACTGCCGACAATGACTGAGTGCGACCTCCGTCGCACGAAGAAGCACGGATTTCTGGGTCATAAGATGACGCCTTCAATCTAGAATCGCACACACCACTGCAATCACCCACCTGGTACAGCTGCCCCTATATACCCTGGCACGCCTGACCCATCCGTGTGGACCGTGGCCGTGTGATTTTTGCAGGTGATACCTCTGGCGACGGTCAACTCACGATCGTCAACAACAGAAACTTCAGCGTGACTTGCGGGTGTCCTTCCTCCGGTGCAGACATTACCACACGCCTCGACCCGCCAACCTCGAGGCTGAGGTCCCGCGCAGTCGTGTGCGGGGTTGTCTTTGTTTTCGGGGTTATTTCTTTGTGCTGCGCGCTAGCGTATAAGATTGCGGGCGGGCGCAAGAAGTTCAGGCAGCAGCCCAAGTACACCCGGGTTGGAACTACGGAAGAATCCGTGTGATATGCCTCTATGTCGCCTTGCGCGCTGGGCCTGCAGCGGCTGGACACGCGGGCATCGGTGCTTATGATAGTCGCGGCACGACTCTACAACAATAATATCTTCTGTGTGCCCGTGGCCAGTGACAGCGGTCGGAAATCTGGCCCATCGATGCCTCTGCGGTCGGTTGCATTGTTTTTTTCCCGCTACAAGTCGTTGCAGTTCGCAGCGCTGGGACACTAAAACGTCGCTATCTGCGACGGTTAGGCGCAAGTATCAAACCATATTTTTCCTATATTCGGACAGACATGCCTGCCATAGGTCCGTGGCAATAAATGGAAGTGCTGAGTAGGATACTCGAATATCCCTGCTGACGATGATTGGGCTAACGATATACCTATCTAATACGGGAAGTGGGCAACGCTTGGTTGTTACCAATGGTTAGATGGACGCAACCACTGAGTGGACAGAATACACGATATGTTGGAGATAGAGGTGCTATTTTAATTGTGCGAGAAACGTATGTTTATTGTCTGGGTAGAGCAGAAGGGGTTGGACGAGAAACAGCGATTTGCATCCTGGAAGCACACGAGCTACGACCCTTTGGTTGAGAGGGGTGGCCGACGAGGATGAGAGCTATAGCAGGAGTGGGCGAAGTCAGAAGGACGGGATGATGTGACGGCATCATAATTCCCCCCGACACCCCTAACATGCAACCCGCCATGGCCTGCGCGATTTCTCGTTCGAGTCAAAGGACACAACTCGTCGGCTGCAATATGTAGTGACGCCAGAGGACTGACGCCTTAATCGTAAGGTCGAGCCGTGCGTGGAAGTAGCGAGCCCTCACATGCTGACTGCTGTATTCAGTCGGCGTGTGTCGCGCAGCAGGTCTGGGTTTAGCGGGTTGGATAAGGAAAAGTAGTAAGTTTTTGTACGTATGCATGTACCCTCCTGGTGAGGGCAGCACTCTTTTCGTGTTTTGGTTTTGGTTTTCTGTTGCTCAAGGCAGCCGTGCGTTAGCGGCCGTTCTAGTGACGGGCCTTCCTCGCGTGTACATTGCCTGGCGTGTTTTTTTGTCGAGATGAACGCGACAAGTAACGAGACGCCTGCGAAGGAGCAGCGCTCGGCATCAATATAATTTTACGGATGTAGTGTACGAGTGCTAGTGGTTTATTCTCGGTTCAATAGGATTAAGAACACGAGAGCCGTTGCTGGTAACGTCTAGGCCGTATTCAGCCTGTCCTCATGAGAGCAGAATGCAGCACTGACCCCCCTGTAGTACTATAACCTGTCTGACTAGTCGTCCCTACCGCAAAAAGAAAAAACGGCCAGGCGGTAGGTTGCACCCTCTCGCCACCATAAGGCGCATGCCGCAGAGGGTGGAGACAGTGACGATTACGGCACCGGCCGCTGGTTGGGGAAGAGAGATGCTTTATTTTCGTGGAAAAAGTTCACCAAAAAATGCAGCTGAACACGAGTGCAGCAACCTACTTCCGGTACTGCTTCGCGCTCACACCTTCATTTGGCGACGGGACAAGAGACCGCGTTTTTGGTCCGACCTTTTTGGGTCCCCCAGCGGGGTTAACGAGTCGCCCCGTACTTTTAAACCAACGACATTGATATAATCTGCGGTGCCGTAAATCCACAGTATATCCGTGCTATAACAGGGTTAGCACGTTTTGGCCCCAACTGTTTTCTGAACGACAGGGCTCCTTAACCCGATATCGTTGCAATGTCATTCTAGGTTGGCCGTATTATTCGTCATTTGCCAAGGCTATTAAAGGTGGTTCACCGGGTTGAACGTGCCTTTTTTTTGTTTGCGTTAAGCATAAGTTTCTGGGCGGGTATTGAGTTCAATCTAGGAGCCCCAGAAAAGGTGAAGCGCTCCTCTGCAACCGTGGCATGACTCAGTAGGATAGATAATCGAGCGAGGATAAGGGCAGCACGTCTGGAGAAAGCCATGGTTATGGCTGAAGGCGCTCCTCAGCAGAGGCGTGAACCGGTAATTTCACAATGTCGCTGGACTATCATTTGGGGTATATACCTTTTTTGGATATATAGCTAGGCCGTGGCATTTGTTGATCGGGGTGAGGTCGTATTTTTTCTCCAAGGGGCGGGTTTTGGGTGGCGTATAGAGCTTCTCGACCGAGGAGGTTCGTAACATATTCGGGGTACCCGTACCGTTCAAAAGTTATTGATGGCGTCCACTGTCTTGATGCCGTACCATACAGGACGCGTGTTGTGTAGTAGCTCCAGGCTCTCTCAGTCGTAGAGCGTTGGTTGCGGTAAAGAAACGAGACAATCGAGCAACAAACAGTAGCATAGCAGGAGCAGCAGTATTGCACTACCAATGTACTGCTGTGGGCGTAAGTAAGGTGTAGTAGGTAGAGAGTGCTGTGCGCTGTTCGAGAAGGTTGGCGGGTTAAACAAATGATACATGTACGGAGGGGATAACTAATACACTAACATAAACCTGGCAAAGAAGAACGATAACGCGGGAAAGGCCGAGTGAGAATAAGGCATAGGGATGTTTGTCTGCCATCTTTGGAGGAAACACTGCGGGTTTGCCAGAGGTGCAGGCGTTCATTATTTGTTTAGCCGTCTGTTCGTTTGTTAGTTCGTTCGGTTTCCCCTGCCGTCTGTCATTGCTTTCATCGTCGATACTGGCTAGGTAAGAAAATTCGACGAGCCCGGCGTCAAAGGCCGCAGCCGCGCTTGCGCTAACGCGTAGGACGTATTTCGTCGCGAGCCGTTCCGAGTTGGCCACGTTGCTGCTAACCACAATCTTCGTGATTCGGGGATTTTCGTCGACATGGCTGCGTGTGTTGTATTGTTTAGTTCCTGGCACGCGCGCGGCCTACTGCGAGTATTGAGGCACTTGGGCTACAAAACAACGGGGTTTGCCACAGCGGGTGTGGGAAACCATGCAGTCGCCGGCGGCCACGGATCTGCGGCCGCCGTTTGGAGGGTAATCGGGATACAAGTCCATATATTGGGGCAGCCTGGCCTCGTGTTTCACCCTTCTACGAGTACAGGTATATGCTATAGCAATGGGGCAAAGACCGAGCGATCAGCACGCAGAAGGCGTTATTTTTCCGAGAGGCCACCAGGAACGACACGTACGTACGGCTGTAGGTACAAAAGGGGGATAATGACGACCCAGACTGGATTTGGTCGATTGCTTATGTGGGCAGATGTTTTTTGCGTTCTACAATAATACTATCCTCAGTACACCGGCTCGCGAACTTTTCATCTGCCCGTGCCTTCCAGCGCGCATGTCTTGATGAAAATCGCCTTAGTAGTATTGGTAGGTGTACTAGGCTGTGTACCAAAGTTGGTTATGTTTCCCCAGCAAGGGCGGGAGACTGTGCCGTTTGTTATTTTTTATCTTGGAACGCGCACGGCCTACTGCAGGGGCATGAACAGATGTTGCTGGGTTCCTAAAAGTTTACGCCTTGGTTCTCCATCGCGAGTAAAAACTAAATATGCATTTGTCTGATAAATATTTCCTGTCTAATCCTTATGTTTGACTCGTGCGCTTCTTCCGAAGCACATTTTCGAGACTTACCGGGGCTTGCCGAAAGTTTGGAGCACGGTCAGTGCCAATACAAGGCTGGCTCGTACGCGGTTTGTTTCAACGGGTGGCGTCAAACGTTCATGCTATATACGAGTACCGATAACCGACACACATGCCGATCGCATGCGCCAACCGCTTGCACCTGTTCCCATCCCTTGTTTGTGCCTTGTGGTCGCACCCCGACGATTCGGGTAAGCACCATCTGGATCTCCCTCTGAAGTGTGCTGCGTGGCCAGCCGCATAGTCGATGCTGCTGCCATTTGTTTATTGTGTAATGTACAGTGTTACAACTGCCGCTTCTCTGTTGTTGGTCGTGTGTGGGGTAAAGAGACGATGATGTTGTATCGTACACTCAACTTCTTGGCCACCTCCCCGCCGCTGCTGGGCGACTCTTAGAGAATCGTGAGAGGTCAACAAACACGCCCTATGTTTATCTCTGCTACTATCCTGCGAAAGCATTCTACTCTGTCAGCGGCCGTCTTGGCCAGTAAGTACAGACAGGTACTACAGGGTATGTATATGTGTTGATTGTACGCACTCAGTAACACAACACATAATATCCATCGTATACGTAGTAGGAGTTCTGCTTGATAGAAATTATTGTAGTGGGATATGGGGCATCGTGATTGTTTGTGAACCGCTCGATGTCGCTCGATGTTTGGGCCGAGTCAGCTCGACAGCAATGAGAATAATGCGTAAGAGAGCTTCTTTGTTACTGCTGTCTTGAGGCACCACGACGCCTTCCTGTGCCAAATGCGCGCACGCCTTTAGAGATCAATCAAAAGTATGCCACGAACTCGCAAGACGTGAAGAGCCCGCAGCGGCTCGATCTCCCACATCCTTATTAGCATATTTTTAGTATTCTGACATGGAAATGGAAGTAAACTACTTCCATGGAACTGAAACTTGGAAGTAGAAATCCTTCCATGGGAGTAGGGAAACTTCTGCGCAAGCTGGATCTACGTCTCCTGTGGAACTTCCATGGAAGTATCGACTTTTTTCTTCCATCGAAATAGAGCTCACTTCCTCCATATAAGCTGATCAAAACTTCCATGGAACTTTCCAGCAGATTTTTCTGGAAGCTTTCATAAACTTCTATGGAAGCAAATGTACTTCAAGGAAGGTTGGATTTACTATGATACCATGGAAGGTTCGTAAGCTTCCCAAGAATCTGCCTCCAAGGGATGCTCCTCCTCCGCTTGGCATCCTGCTCCCACTTGATACCTTGACCACGCGGTGGGCGCTTCCTGTTTGCTCCCCTGCTCCCACCTCACAGCGTACATAAATATAGCCGTCGGAGGTCCACCAGCCATCCTGTCTGTGATCCCAGGAACCCCACCGGCTGTCCACAGCCACGTCCATGGAAGCTTCCATGGAAGTACACGTACTACGGGGTTTTATTTCTCTACCTGATAGCATGTACACCAGGTATATACGAATATAACGGTTTTGCGCGTCGGCGACTGTTTCTCTACCGGTCGGGGGTGTTTCACAATTATCTTGGCGGCGGGGCACCCAGGGGGCCCGGGGGTTCACTGCGGCGAAAGTGGGGGTCCCGGCCGGGCTCCGTGGGGTGTGCTCTGGGCGTTCCAACGTCGCGAAGTTTGGCAAGTAATTGCGGGGAGGCGTTCTGCCGAGCTACGTAGAGCCAAGCAGTACGACGGAAGCCCACATTAACAAACTGAACATCAGCAGGTTTTCATGTTCTGTGTGGTGTACGTGAAACATCTGTTGGCCGTCTGGTTTTCTGTTGAGTCGACGAACTTATCATACCGCAGTAGTAGCTCTCTTTCCTACCCCTCTGAACCACCACACATATATATATACAAGGCTTTCCTACGGAGTGGTCTTAATATAGTAAGGGCGACGCAAGAAAAACGGTTTCCCTCACCAGCAGCAGAGCGTCAACATATTGCACAGCAACAGCAGCAGCAGCAAAAAAGACAGAAGCAACAACTGCACTGCTGCAGCTTCACCTAAAACCGAGGAGTGCGGACAAAGCGTTTATTATGTAGACGAAGAAGGAAACTAAAACCAATACACATTGTGTACGTACGTATATACGAACTCTCGTTTAAGTTTTTACCATTCTGCCGTCTGCTGGTCGAATACACATTATTAGTACGTACTTCGATGCCAGTGTCTTCCTCTTCGTGTTGCTTCGACCGTGCAGCAGTTATCTGTTTTCTTGGGCACGCATGCTTTTCTTTTAGGGGCGCTTCTGACTCCGTGCATCATTTGTATTATGTTTCATTTCATAATTCGTTTTTATTGTCTTTTTGCCCTTGGTCTTTGTTTTTTGGCTCGTGTCGTTGTGTTCTCGTACCCGGTACGTTGGTATTTCACTTGCTTTACCCATTCATTTGCGTATATTGTGTTTGTCTTTTCTCTGTCTCACAGTCTGTGACCACATCATTCGTATCTCTCTACGATTAGGAATCAGGACAGACAATGGGGGTACTGATGTAGTTTGGTTGTAAAACGCAATACAGGGTAGAAAAACCGGGATTCATGTGAAAACAGCACACACTGCTGTTTCATACATTTAAGTAGTCATACCTCGAACTATGCCAGGGCAGCGCCGGCATAGAGAACAAAAACATGAGCACAAAATAGTAACTGGGCCACGATCCACACCCGATAACGCGATCCATTGATCAGGTAAATTGACACACTGTATGTATGCCGGCATCCACGCGTAGCCCTTCTAGAAGACAAACAAAATACAGCAGTAGCAGCAGCAGTAACAACCAGCAGCAGGCAGCAGAGGAGAGCACCTGAGCAGGACCTCCCCCCTTGCCCCCCTTGTTTTTGTTTCCCTGTGCTACTCCGTCTTGTGTTGTACAAATCACAATGTCGAGATTCGCTTGAAAGTATCCATACTGCTGACAAAATAAAATTATTACAAACAATACGACGTATATACGTCAGCTGCGAGTGCAACCGATTGAATAGTTGATGCTCAACTTTGCGAGCGCGTATAATGTTTGTTCTATGTGTTATTTGTGGTGTTCGTGTGGGGTTCGTGATGTGTCTGTCGCATCTCCTCTGGGAGAAGCAAACATTTTTTGTTGTCATGCTTTTGTTTGGCTGTTTGATTATTCGTTGACTTGCTTTATATTATGTTTATATTCTATTTTATTTTTCCGTTTCGTTTTTTCTCTTTTTATTTCTTTCTTTTTTCCTCTTTCATGTACCTGGATTGCTAGCAGGGTAGGTCTTGCCTGTCGTATATGGCATTCAGCATGCGTTGTCTGCTCTGCTTACTGCACTGAGCGTAGTATCTCTGCGTCGAAGTTTTGTGACCACATAACTGGTACCTTTTTAGGATGAAGAATCGGCACGGATACTGGGTGTGCTGGATGTCGACGGGTAAAAAGGAAGGTGTATTGTGAAGAACACACACAGCCATATGTACCCCACACCACCACTGGAGCCTTGAAAATTATATCACGACAACCTGAACCTAGGAGTATAGTACGTGCGCACACATACAGGTTTTTCAACTGCATGTCAACCGTCGACTTCCACCCCTATACCTGCTGCTTGACGGTTTCGTTTCTTTTTCTAGTTTTGTCGATGGGTTGCCTCGTCGTGGGTGTTTCGGGGTGATATTAATAGTTACATACAATGACGTGATTGCAGTACAGAGCAGAATCGCATGCGTACCAGGTTCATACGATATCTGTTGAACCAGGTGGAACCGGTACGTAACATATATGTGTCCTAGCTGTAGGACCACAGAAGAACTGGTGTCTCTCTAGGATGAAGAATCGGCACACAGACACTGGGTGTGCTGGATGTCGACGGGTAGAAAGGACGGTGTAATGTAAATAACACACACAAACCCTAACTAAGTATCTACCGCAGAGCGCGTTGACTTTGCACGGGTGTGGTACTCGTATCGATTTTCAGCGCTACTTTTATCCACGATGGTAAGGGCGTGTATGTGTGTGGTCTTCACGCTAAAATAAAAAAGAAACCGTTCTTTCTACCCGTCGACATCCAGCACACCCAGTGTCCGTGCCGATGCATCATCCTTTTGAAAGAGAGATACGATTACAAGTTATTATGTATTTGGCCACACAACCATAACACAGCAGAGATGCTACAGCTACAGTACGTTGAAATGCGGTAAGCAGAGCAGACAATGCATGGAAAATGCCATGTACGATGGACGACAGACACGATCTACCCATCCATGCTAGCAATCCAGATGCGTTGAGAGTCGAACATGAATTGATGGATTGCATACTCGGAATATGAATAGTTACATACAAGGACATGGCTGCAGCACAGAGCAGAATCGCATGCGTACATACAAGGACATGGCTGCAGCACAGAGCAGAATCGCATGCGTACCAGGTTCATACGATATTATTTGTTGAACCAGGTGGAACCGGTACGTAATATATATGTGCCCTAGCTGTGTGACCACAGAAGAACTGGTATCTCTCTAGATGAAGAATCGGCACACAGACACTGGGTGTGCTGGATGTCGACGGGTAGAAAGGACAGTGTAATGTAAATAACACACACAAACCCTAACTAAGTATCTACCGCACAGCGCGTTGACTTTGCACGGGTGTGGTACTCGTACTCGTATCGATTTTCAGCGCTACTTTTATCGACGATGTAAGGGCGTGTATGTGCGTGGTCTTCACGCTAAAATAAAAAAGAAACCGTTCTTTCTACCCGTCGACATCCAGCACACCCTGTGTCCGTGCCGGTTCATCATCCTTTTGAAAGAGAGATACGAGTACAAGTTATTACGTATGTATGTATTTGGCCTCACAACCATAACACAGCAGAGATTCTACAGTACGTTGAAATGCGGTAAAAGCAGAGCAGACACTGCATGAAAAGTGCGATGGACGATGGAACCATCTACCCATCCATGCTAGCAATCGAGATGCGTTGAGAGTCGAACATAGATTGATGGATTGCTTACTCGGAAGGCTCTTTCCGAAAGTACCTTTCTGTGTTAGGTATGGGCAACCTTTCCGTTGGGAAAAGGAGAGCGCTGAGAAACGATCGCACCGCTGGGGAACTCAGCGCCATTTACGATCAGCAGTGGGAGAGCCCTACTATTATACATGTGCGGGTGGAAGTCTCCCCCCGATTCACGAGTGCCGGTTGATTGGTTGCCTCCTCGTTTCAACCCGAACGTTTTTCGTTGAAATCGTCAAGACGGCGCAGAGGATGTTGTGCTGTTTTTGTGCGAGGTCGGCAAAAGGCCTGTTTTTTGTTGCAGTTAGTGCCTGGAATTCGTCCTGCTTCATGTCGGTTGGTTTGTTCGTTTTCGTAGTCCTGTCGTCGTTGTTCGCGGTGCTGTCGCGTTGTCTTGCATGCAACCGATCTCACTATACCCGTACAACATCCAGGACATACATCCAGCCATTGTCCATCCATCCATGCTGAGTCTTCACATCCACGAGAGATACCAGGGTTACCTGGTACATACAAGGCAATAAATACAAGCAAGCGAAACAGTGCAAATAATTTGGGAGGTACGAATTTCAGGCTGGGACTGGTTTACGACTTTTTTTGCGCTCAGCCAGGGACTCTACACACTACATCCTACCGCAGGCACTGTATTGGAGCCTTTTCGAGCCTATTCTACGTTTGACATCAGAACAAGCCGCCAGCCTTGCTTTGACACAAAATAGGAGGTCCTTAACTGCTCTGCTGTTGTCGCGTGTTGTACAGCAGTAAGCAGTGGTAGGCCGTCCCAAACCCACGACACACAGAAACATCCTATAGTAGCACACACCATGCGACAGCCAACGTACAAGCAGTACCGCTCGCTGCTGGTGCTATGTGTGTGTGTGTTCTTCACATTAAACCTTCCTTTCTACCCGTCGACATCCAGCACACCCAGTGTCCGTGCCGATTCTTCATCCTAAAAAGGTACCAGTTCTGTGGTCACTAAACTACGACACAGAGATACTACACTCAGTGCAGTAAGCAGAGCAGACAATGCAACGCCATATACGACAGGCAAGACCTACCCTGCTAGCAATCCAGGTGCATGCAAGAGAAAAAAAAGGAGAAAAAAGAAAAAAGCGAAAAGAAAAAATAATAAAAAGTAAATATACTGAAGCAAATCAACAATCAAGCAACCAAATAAAAAGCATGACAAAAAAAGAAAGAAAGTGTCGTGCTTCTCCCAGAGGAGATGCGACCTTCAATAAAAAACCAAATGAAATGAAACGAAATGAAATGGACCGAAACAGCGCCAACAGAGCAAGACTAAGAACGACAGGAAAGGGCAGCCAGCCGGAGCACACCAAAGGCCAGCCGAGGCAGGTTTGTGCCCGTAGTACAGGCAGGTTCTACCAGCTAGTCGATCTGGCACCTACTCTGTTAGCCGTGTCTTTCCTGCTTTCGTCCGCCCTGGTTTCCCTACGACCCCCCCCACCCTCCGTCTCCATTCCCTTGGGCGCCACCCATACAACGGGTACGTGGCACTTCCTACTCAATTCCGTTTCGTTCTCGTGTAACACACCACATAGATACCTCCGGGATATTCGCAAGATACCAGAAATAAATGCCCAATCTGAATTTCTCGACGGTGGCGAGGGGGTGCAAACAATCTCTAACCTATAACACAGTTAGTTATAGCCCGTTTACCATCCCGCCCTTGGTGTGAAAAACCTATGCGGCACCATCCCACGGTGGTAGGTAGGGGTTTCAGGTAAGTTTTTTTAGTTCCGAGCCACGGGCGCACGAAAAGTATTTTTTCGACACCTAACTATCTAAAATGGTCAGAATGGAAAAACAACCGGAGCACTGTGATCGCTGCACTATTTAGAACAAAACAACTTGTTTTTTCTGAAATTTCCCAAAAACCAATCACTTGGTTTAAAAGACCCCCTCCTATCTTGAGCCTCGGCTATGGGGGGGGGTCTTTAAAACCAAGTCATTGGTTTTTAGCAAAATTCAGAATAAAAAATAGTTTTGTGCTAAATCGTCCAGCGATCACAGTGCTCCGATTGTTCTTCTATTCTGGCCATTTTAGATAGTTAGGTGTCGGAAAATTACTTCTGCGGGCCCCCCTGTCTGAGGCTATAATATTTTCTGACCGGTCGAGTGACTACCGGTTATCACGGGGCACCACAGTTAGGCAATAGGACCAAATGTTGTAGATAGAATAGGAAAATATATAGGTTTTTGTGTGTATCGTAGGTCCTATTTACTACATTAGCCCACCCCGTAATAGCATGATGATTTGTACTACTATTACTACTACATTCTGAGCGCGGCTGGAACAGTCTGTAGTAGATGTTTCTCACCTAGCATAAGATATGGTCAGAATGGAAAAGCAAGACAGCCGGGGGGGGGGGGGGGGGCGTACTCATTTGTTGCATGCCTTGGTCGTGTGACCATTGACCACGCATCCCTTTCGAGACGGCGCAGTGAATGGGGCGGGGGTGTACTCATGTCGTGCACGGTCGTAGTCGTATGACCATAGACCCTCGCATCCCTGCACGGCCGGGATGAGCACGTTGCTTTTCCACCAACCAGGCAGGCATTGCTTTCACCAAACGCGATGCGCCCTGAGGTATTGCGCCAGTCGCTTGTAGGGTGAGCTGCGTCTTACTAAGAGCCGCGCCTGTGAGGCGGACTTGCAAATTCACGACAGCCATCAAATAAAATATTTTATTTATGGTGTGGCCACTTCCAGACACCGAGACCTGGCGGCTGGGGTGGGGGGGGGATATACATCATGTCGTGCACGAGCCGTAGTCGTATGATCTTAGACCCTCGCACCCCTACAATGCCGGACGCAGCACGTAGGGTTTTCAGCAACCAGGCAGACATTGTTGCCACACCAAGCGGGGGGGGGGGGGGGGGTACTTCATTTCATGATTGGCCGTAGTCGTATGACCATAGACCCTCGCATCCCTTTAATACCGGGACGGAGCATGTCGGGTTTTCACCGACCAGGCAGACGTTGCTAGCATCAAGCGCAAAGTGTCGTGAGGTGTTGGGCGAGTCGCATGAAGGGTGAGCTGCATCCTACTAAGAACCGCTTGTGAGGCGGACTTGCATATGGATGACAGCTTCAATGAGTTAATTCAATTTCTGGTGTGGCCACTTGCTGAGACAGCAATGGGAGCACTCTGCAACTGCCTCGCGGATTCCTTACTATATACACACTACGTGATACGATTATTCCCTATGTGCGGATCAAAGAGTCTCCACCACGTACAAATGATCTAACTCGACCGCCAGCTTTGGTGACCGCCAAAAAACAAAAAAACACAAAAAAACGGTACCTGTGTGATATTTGCTCGTACCAAAGTCTGATTATATGATTGTACTGAATTGTGTGATTCTTGTAACGGTATTATATCTACGGAGATTGCGGCGAGATTTGTGTTTCCCCAGGGGATGGCATAAAATGATATCTGGATTCCTTTTCAGGGTCTCGGAGTAAGTGGATAAGAGGCCCTCCTCCCTCACAACAATAATTGATACCTACTGTAGTTTCTTCTTCTTCCCCATCGCCTCATGGCCAGCCCCACCCTCTCATCACCAACACGCACCCGGCGCACGAGTTGACCCATTACGCTAGCGTCCTGACATATAGTCACGGGAGTTCGGGCACAGGGTGCAGCACCATGGATGTGTCATCCTTCGCCACGCTCACCGTCGACGAGCAGCATAACATGCAACAATCTATTGCAGACCACGTGAATCATGCGCTCAAAGCAGCCAAGGCGGACGCAGTCGCCACGGGTGCACTAGAGGAAGCAGGAAGGGAGGAGAGTACGCAAGCCCAGGACAAAGAGCCTAGGAGCATCGACAACCCCACCACCGCCGACCCAATGCTAGAGATGGCGAAACACATAGCCCAAGCGATACTCCAGCAACAGCAACAGGCGGCGTCTACCTCACAGGCAGGCGCGTTACGTGCTTTTACTAGTCATAGCGATACTAGGCCTCCGGTTTTCGATGGTTGCTTTAAGCCGGGAGAGGACATTCAGCAGAGAGTGATGGTGTTTGTAACGAAGATGAATTCGTATTTTTGGGAGAGGGGTTGCCAAGAGGCAGTGGAGAGTAGGATACCAATCAAGGTAGGACTGAAGAAGTCGAGCCAAGCGGCATTGATAGCAGAGTTTTGTGGGGCGAATGTGGATCAGGCGTCCACGGCTTGCAGTATACTCGTAAATTGCATCTCACGCAAAGCACTTTGCGAACTGGTAACAACAACAGGTAGCCCGGGGGAGGAACGGTCTGCTTTTTAGAAGCACTACGCACCTCAGGCTGCAGCAGAAAAGGCTAGACTTACTCGGGCATGGTACAGCCTCAGGATGAAGGACGGGGAAAGCCCCAACGACGTTTTTTCGAGGGGTTGTGTGCTCAGGACCAGACTTAGTAAGCATGGAATGGTTTTCCCTGATATCGACGCTAACCAACATTTTACGCGTAAGCTTTCCCCTGCCTGTGGAGGCAAAAACACATGCTGCTCGCCAATGCAGAGTTGACGTACGAAGCCCTTGTAGATGTGGCGCTCAGCGCGTAAGGGGAGATGGAGATGTCGAAGGAGGAGGAGCAGAGGGACCGGACGGAAAACGCCCTCGTTACTGCCGACGGAGGTCGGTGCGATGGGGGTGCTCGGCATGGTGAGAGAGGTGACCGAGGCGGACGCGGAAGGAACCAGAGGAGCGACCCCAGGGGTGGGCACCAGCAACAGCAGCAGTAGCAGCAGCAGCAGCAGCGGCAGCCATACCAGCAGCAGCCGCAACAGGAGCCGTACCAGCAGCGTCCGCAGCAACAGCAGCAGCAACGACAGCAGCAGCCGCAGCAGCGGCCGCCGCACCCCAACGGTCGGGGTGATGTGGTTAAAGCGGGACATCACAGCAGTGGGGCCATCGAGGCAGAGGACTTGGCGGCAGGGGAGGCAGCGGAAGGTACGGGGGTGGTCATGCGCAATCAGTTGGGGGTAGGGGGAGAGGAACCCCCCCCCCCCCCCGGCGGCTACGGAACCGCGCCACCTCGCCCGGGGGGTCCGTCCTTGAGTGGAGCCGCCGGCCCCCCGTATCCGGCACCTGGTCGACGTCAGCCGTGGCCGCACTCGTACGGTCAAGCAAATATTGCTGGCACCACCGCCGCCACCGTTGCCGCCACGGCCCCCGTCGCCATCGCTGCCTATGATGACGATCCGAGTGCTCATGGTCCTGACGCTGCCGACGCCGCTGGGAGCGGTAGCTACTACGACGACGACTACGAGGAGTACTCCTACTACGAGGTAGAGCAACCGCTGGAGTACCAGTCGCCGCTTCTGCAGCTGTACCAGCCGCCGCCTCTGCAGCAGTACCAGCCGCCCCTCCGCACCAGTACCCGCCGCCGCCTGCACAGCAGTACCAGTCGCCGCAAGTGCAGCAGTAGCGACCGACGCTTGCGCAGCAGTACCAGTCACCGCCTGCGCAGCAGTACCAGCCGTCTTCTGCTCAGCAGAACAAGCCACCGCCGCCGCCGGAGTATCAACAACCGCCGCCGCCCCAGCACGTCCAGCATCATCCCAGCCATGTTCCGCCCTCTTCCTCTGCGTCTTCTCCCGGGGTATCTACATCTCCCCGGAGCGCTCTGCATCTACTAATGGCACGACCAGTAGCACAAGGCGAGGCGGGTTTGAGTGTTGATAGAGTAGGAGTGAGTGGTGTGGCACTTGCAAGCCAGTAGGATAGTGATAATATTGGGGAGTGTATCAGACGGTCAGCAGGTAGTGAGCATTGGGTTTCCGGTAACGGATCCACAAACCACGTTACCAGCGACGCTCGTAACGTTCACGACTGGGTAGAGATTCCCCCTGGTAAGGAAAGGGTTTCGATTGGTGACGGTAAGGGGATGAAGGTCGCAGGAGTAGGTAGTCTCAACCTAAAAATGCATTCGAAAACAGGTTTCAATGTAAAGTTGACGGGACTGTACGTGACAGAGGGTATTGGGTTCAGCCTATTTTTTCTTCAACAGGCGCAAGCGCGGTAAACGATTACTATGGACCGCGATGGTGTGCACTTGTTTGATAACCGCCTGACCTTCCCCCGTGACGAGATCGGATCATCACTGCATGCAACCAGAATGGCCCCAACCCCCACTGCAGGACTTACTGCTGTGCCTGCCTTGTCTGGTGTTCCGCTTGTTACTGCCCCGCCAACCCCTCCCTCGTTTGACGTAGATGGGGCAGGGCCCCAGGTTCTTGAATCCAACCCCTTTTCCCACCATAGTGTAGCAGGGGTAATGACTGCGGATGATGGTTTCCCGCCCGGTTGTAACGGCGTAGTACCTCACGATTCGAAATTCCAGTGTGCTCTTGAATCCCACCCCCTTTCCCACCACAGTGTAGCAGGGGTAGTTGATGCGGATGATGGTTTCCCGCCCGCCTGGAACCGCGTAGTACCTCACGGTTTGAGTTTCCAGTGGGCTCTTAAATCCCACTGCAGAAGGTCGGGGAGTCCATATTTCCCCACCGTTAGCGGTGTGGTACCTGCAGCCCCCTTTTCCCCTCCCCCCGGTTTCACGTGCACCAGGTGTACAACCATTCGTGTCGCACCCCGGAGTAGAGCATGGAGTGGCAAACTTTAAACCACGTATTGCTGCCCCCGGCGTGCAGGAGATTGACATGAGCGTGCTCGTGGATGCTAGGCTAATGGATGGTCAGGATGATACTGTGTACACGGAACTTTTTCCTGCCCCCCTTGGTGCTGCGGCAGCTCAAGCACTTGCAGAGTCGGATTGGAATGACCTTAATATTGAGAACGTAGGCATGACTGCTGCAGCTGTTCTTGCTCCGAGTAGGCGTCTATTAACTGTTGGGAAGCCCCCCAAGCCCCGGGATGTTAACCACTTTCACGTCTCCTCCGGCCACGTAAACGAATGTTTGTTAAGGGAAACAGCTCGGCATCATGATATCACCCTTACGGGAGTTCTATCGCCGTGAGGCGAATGTTTGGAGGTGAAGGGCGTGCGGGCTGGAGTACCGCGGAGGACGACATCACGTGCGGGGAGGCCTATGGAGACGGTGCACATCGACCTGGCTGGCTCCTACGAGCCGTCCATGGGCGGGTCGATATATCTGATCATTTTCGTCGACAGCGCCTCGAGGTGGATGCGGCCGTACGGCACGGGGAGAAAGTCGGAGACCACCATGTACGTGAAGAAATTCGTGGCGGACATGAACGCCATGGGGCAACCGCGATGCTTCCGAACGGACAACGGTGGGAAGTTTACTGGTAGCAGCTTCGTTGAACTCTGCGACTCTGCTGGAATCCGCCGTGAGTGTACGGCCCCGGATAAGCGGTAACAGAATGCGGTTGTCGAGAGCGTAATCTGGCGAGCGACGAAGAGTGGCCATGCGGTTTCTTCGCGAGAATTCGCGGCTGTTCCCGGGCGTCGACTTCGCCCGGATCCCGAACATCGGCGCCAACGGCAACCGCCTGTGGTTGGAGGCTGTCCTTTGGGCTCCCGACTGTTTCAACCACTCCGCGACCAAGGCCAACACCGGATGACGGTCGCCGCACGAGGTGTTCTTCTCGCGATTGCCGGATCTGCGGGGGGTGCCGTTCTTCCAGGTAGGCATTATGCGGGTGGACCGCAGCACTAAATCCGACGTCCAATCGGTGCCGTAAAAAGGTGAAACCTTCTGATGAACAGTCGACACCTCTGTGGGGTTTGCTATGTTGGTCGATGTGTCCACCACGGGGTCTCCGGAAGGATGTTTCACGGCCACATTTGGCAACAGGGGGAGTGAAGAATCTCGGCCACCTGTGGAGTCATGGGCTTTCGTGCGCGTTGTTCGTGAGCTTTCACGAACTACCATGCATGGGTTTTCCATCAAAGATATCAGGAGACGGCACATTTACCCCTTGACGGACGGGGTCAAGGCAAATGCCTTGACGGACGTGCCTTGACGGCCAAACCCGGGGGCACCAAGTAAAAATTCCCTTTTTTTTTTTCAACGCCTGTCCGTATTTTTGAAAAGCAGTATCTTCTTGTTGGGAGTTTTTGAGTTTTTTCCGCCAACTTTTGTTTTACCATTTGTTTTTTTTCTCGTTCGGAGTTCAGATCTACAGCAATATACTCGTATATCACGAGCGAACACAGCAATATCCTCTCATCTTCTTGCTCCTTCATAATGTGTTGGATCCAGCAGCACAAAAAAAAAAAAAAGTATACTCGTAGGGGCTTCCACAGATAAAATGAGTCGTTTTTCTAGCGGGGATAGGGGACAATCCGTCTAGACGGATGGAAATGCCTTGACAGACGTCCTTGACTGACTGACTACTTGACGGTTGCCCGTCTCCTGGTGTCTTTGTTTTCCATGGCAATGCCATCGCGGTGCATACCATAGCCTTTCATGGCGTTCCCACGGGGTATCATGGGGCACCACCATACTGACTGGATGGGGATAGTAGTAGCAGCGTGTTGGTCAATAGATGGTATCGCCCTGGTAGGCGAGTGGTCAGCTTTAAAGGCTACCAGCATTATTGATACCCGAGTTCAAATCCCACCGTTGTGAGATTTTGACTTTATTTGAAATAAATAAAAAGGAACCAACTAATTGCTGAGATCGCCTTCGTGGCGTGGGTATGCGGAACCCGACGTCGGCGAGGGAAGGAAGCGCTGAGATATAATCGCGATAATAATGCAGGGCACGTACCGTAGAGTGGGCAGGGAGGCGAAGAGCCTAGTGGTGACCCCGGATCTGAGTTACGACTACTCGTAAAAAGGGAGAGAGAAAAAAAGGGCTAAGATTGGCTAAGATCATAATAAATGGGGTGGACGAAAAACAAACAAACAAACAAACAAATTGCAACGCACGGGAGTTGATGAAGACAGCAGTGTGACCGAAGTACGTCACTCAGCTAACAGGAACGGCCGCCCATGAACAACGGGCGCGCGCTTGTTGTGGCGTCCCCTGGCGGTGCGATCGCGCGGGTTGCACAACACGTACCACGTCATCACCTTGTTGCGCATTGCCAGGCGTGTGCATGGCGTGTGCATGGCGTGTGCATGGCGTGTGCCTGTCTTTTGTTCGATTGCCCATGGGCTTTCGGTGGCACTGCTATGATGGCAGGCGACAATACGTTCATGTAGACGAGGAAACCTATCTGAGTGAAGGACAGGGGGCGTGTGCGCGGTCTTCGCATTAAACCGTCCTTTCTTTCTACCCTTCGACATCCAGCACAACCAGTCAGTGTTCGTGCCGATTCTTCATCCTCGAGAGAGATACCCGCTATGGGGTCCCTAAACTTCGACACAGAGATACGTATTTCGTATAGAATTATTAGTTAACCCCTGATCACAAATGATCTCCTTCCTATGATTCTCGTATCCCAGGTCCGGCGTCACAAGGTAGGATACTATTCCTCCTCCCCACTACGTACAGTTCGTGCCTTGCGATTTTGACGCGATAAGGCTTCAGCGCTTTTTTCCCTCGTCGATTCGCATCGAATTGAGCAGCACTACAGTCAAGCTACAGCAGTACTACAATTATTTCTGGTATACTGCCGTACACGACATGTATGTGTGTATTATGTGTGCGTTCCTCATTTTAAAACGGTGTTTCTACCGTCGACTTTCCAACACACCGACTGTTGCCGTCCTGAATATATATACCTCCTCCTACTACATACAGCAGTAGTAGATATAAAATCTCGAATATGTGATTGCAGTACAGGCATGAGTACGAACCTGCGGTCTAGTTTCGTCAAGTATTCAGGTCTGGTTCGCTTTTGTTGTATATAGGGTCTATCTCGTATACATGTACCACAGTACAGGACGCCTAATAAGAACCAGGCCTATAAGAAAGCCAGGGTGAGATTTAGAGGAAAACAATATACCAGGTATTCCGGAGTCGTTATCTTGGAATTATTGTAGAAAGCACCCTCTCTCAAATAAGAAACCCAGCCTGGACCAGATTTCCTGTTTTTGTTAGGTGTCCTGTAGTGTCTGTACTGGTATCATATACATGGAGGTCATTGGATTATTGATCTCTTGTTATATATGTGAATGGCATGATTGGACCAAGCGCAATACAGCAGTATCAGATGGAACATTGAAAACTCAATAATAATACAACATTAATAGTAGTAATATACATCTAGGGTGAGTGGATGAAGAATACCTCAAGAGGCCCCTTCGGTCATGATGAAACACGAGTCTTCCATCGTTGAAAAATATACCAGGTAGAGTGTTTTTGTTTTTTTTACAGCAGCAATACTATTTCTGGTGTAATAACACCATATCAGTACTCCTTACGGAAAGCGGCATAGCTCCAGTTCTAATGCTCAGTATTTCGCCCAAAGAGTGGTTGCAAAGAGCCTAGACCATGGTCAACATTTGTGTCTCGGGAGACACATCGATCAGACGCCTTGATCGTCACGAAAAGTGCCTCTAAAGATGGCCAGGTACATACGAGTACATAGACATATACATATATATATATATATGTCTTGTGCTAAGTAACACGATAAAATGAGTTGTTAAGTTCACGCTACAGTAGTACCAATATTTCAAGACGTTCTTTACATCTCCATCTCCGAGGCATACATATACGGTATCAGGGCAATACCATGGCCGTACGGTAGTACCACGGCCCTCCCACCAACGCCCGTCGCAGTACCACATCATCCATGATGGCTCATGGCCATTGCCCTGGAATTGCTCAAACTTGTGATATTGAGCATCCATGGCAAAAGCCCCATGGCAGTGTCGTGAACCGTGAACCCACATACTGGTTGTGTACAGCGTTTTTTTCTTCTTTTTTTTCCACCCCCCCAAGGAGTGCGCGCGGATCTGAATCCCAGACACCCCACAAACCCCCCACCCCACCCCTATACTTGGAGGGAAAACACCCCGTTCAGCTCAGTTACGATCCCTAGGAAACAATAAGTCAACCCATTTTTTTTTATCCCACCCCCCCCCCGCCCCGCAGCCCCCCCCATTCATTATCATCGCACTTCTGTCTTTCTCCCTCCCTAGTCGTAACTCAGATCCGGGGTCACAAAGTAGACTCCTCTCCCTCCTCTCCCGCTACGGTGCTTGCCTTGGTTTTTATCGGACAGAGGGTTCAGCCTTCCCAACGCTCGTCGATTTTCATCGAATTTTGCTAACTCACACTCTCGGGCTTTTCGCTAGTCAAGATATATTTTTTGTTTTGCGAGAAAAAGCCCCAACGAGCATGCACTCGGGTGGGCTCGAACTCACGATCTTGACTCTTACATTCTTCGTGGTTACCCAAGGGTTACCTGCTATGAATAGCCAACCGGGGCGACCGGTACAAAACTGACGAGTATCATTGAGAGCCTATCTATATATAACAGCAATACTCGCATGTATAACACGTCAGTCACCAAACTCACGTCGGGTAGGGAGCTAGGAAAACTTGAGCATACTGCTGCGAGGGCACACGGATTTTTATTTTTCTGTACCTCACTTCGAATTGTCCAATTTTCGAAGTGAGATTCGAACCCGTGTCCTCGACGACGTCAAATGTGAGGGTATTACTGTACCTGCTGAGCTATAGGGGTAAAAGATCGATCGATTACCCAGCCCGGGGTAATCCTTATAACAGGATGCCTGTCGTCGTCTCCTCTCGGAAACGATATACGAACTCCTACATTAACCGGCGTGCCAGGCTATATAAAAATCCAGCAAACAAAACACAACGCTAGGTTTGTAGAGGTATACATATACAAGGGCACTACTGTATGTACACTAAATCATTCATATGTTCCGCTTAACTACAGTACAGGACACCTATTAACAATAAGAAACAGGCTAATAAGAAAGCCAGGCTGAGATTTAGAGGAAAATAGGAAATTCGGGAGTCGTTATCTTGAAATCAGTGTAGAAAGCACCCCTGTCTCAGATAAGAAATCCAGCCTGGACCAGATTTTCTGTTTCTTATTAGGTGTCCTGTACTGTATAGTATATTACTGTTATGGTATGGGCAACATAGGAAGGCAGGTAATTACCTCTGTATAGGTAGGTAATTGATCCGTTTTTGTATAACTTGGATGGCGTTCGTATTCGGTAATCGGGGTATTGATAATATCTGAGGGCCATACTTGAAGCCCGTCCCGAGGCAGATGTCATCTCGGGATTAATAAAGCTGCTTCTCTTCTACGCTTGACTCTACGGAAAGTGAGTAACACCAAGGATGCTTAATAGACAAACCTGCAAGGGGATACTCTGTGTCTCACCCAGTCTTATCACACTACTGTAAACAAATACAATACCATGTATGCACTCAAATTTATATTATACAAGGTATACTTCGTATAAGCTTTGACAACATGTCGATTTCAATCAAAAGAGTGGTACCATAGGATACGAACTCCTATACCAGGTGCATAATACATCACTGATTTCAAGTGAGTAGGTACAAGTACTTACGCCATCTTAATTCCTACCTGAATAGGGATACAACTGTAACTTCTATACAAACGGTGGCACCATACTATTTCCTATATATATCGTATGTATAACAGCGTACTATTAGCAGGTACTAAACAGAACGCATTGCTATCTATATACTCCAATAACGCCTAACAAGGTATATAAACAGAGGCACCTTTACGAGTACGCGGTACCTTGTTATAGATATATCAGCAGGTGGCCAGGGACGGACCGCCGCAGAAGAAAACTTGCGGGGCTGTGGCAAACGGCGTTCGGGGCTCGCAGAACACGTAACCGTGCAAAAAATGAGGGTTCGTAAGTCTCTAAAATGGCGTGGACTTCGAGCCCTGAATACATACCGGTATATGCTTATTGAATCCAGCTTGAACCAGCTCGTACAAAACCCCAAACGGCACGCTGCGAAATTAATAGTGGGCATTCACCGAAGCGGAGCAGGGATGATGCACGAGTGAAAACAAATGTCACATGCTTTGTACTCCGTTGACAGCGGCGGTAGTACCGCTGTCACCCGGCCCCGGCGGAGATGTGAGAGACAATTCAAAACAAACTAAGCCACCGCAAGAAACAGCTGCTGCTGCAGTAGTAGCTCCAACAACCAAGCCAAGAGAAGGCTCACCACCCACCACGCTAAAATAAACACTTTTTGTTGTACGACCAAGGAAGGACGCAGGGCAAGATAACACAAGGGAAACAACACACAACATCACCATCCGGGTGTGGGATTTGCTCGCGCCAAAAGTCTGATATTGTACTGACTTGTGTGATTCTTGTAACGGTATTATATCTACGTAGATTGCGGCGGGATTTGTGTTTACCCGAGGGCTTGCACAAAATTATATTTGGATTCCTTTTTGGGGTCCCGGGGAGAAAGAGGATGCGTGGCCCTCTCTCCCACAACAATAATTGATACCTGGTTTCTACATCTTCTCCATCGCCTCATGGCAAGCCCCACCCTCTCAACACCCAGACACACCCGGTGCACGAGTTGACCCCTTACCGGGGTAATAGCGCACGGAAACAAAAGGAGAAACCTGGAGCCGCGCTCACTAAAAAAACTAAGCGTAAATAAAAAATACAAACGAAGTAATTACGTGTTTGGGATTTCTGCACGAATTCCCAGAAAAATTAGCCATTTTTTTTCTTGTTTTAATTGATTGGTTTATCTTGGTTCGAGCAAATGCCCCCCCCCCCCCCAGACCTAACACCGGATTCTGAACCGTTGGTTTCTCTCCGTAACGCAGAAAATATATACTGTGTGGGTTCGATTCAGTTTGTGTCGTGCTCCGATTCATTAGCCTCATGCAGTCGAAGCAGCATCAGCCGTCTGCGCTGCGAGTCATATATACAGGTTCTGACCTACAGGAATATACAATAAGCGACCTGGTGCCTGGCTACCCTGTCTGCCGTCGTGCTTCCTGCTTCCGTCCTCCGCGGTTTCAGTGCTAAATTTGCCCCCCATAACAGATGACGCCACCCATAACGGATGCATGGCGCCCTCCCCGCTCAGTTTCACCGAACCCCGTTGCCATCTGGCCATTATTACTAGTCGATCGGCAACTTCGACGATGTCCCGGTACCACTTGCCCGTATTTGTTGCTGCGAAGGGCGACAGCGCTTCTTCAATTGTACAACCAAGCGGAGAGTATTTCGTGGACCCCTCCATCGGGGGCTGGAAACTGTTTGAGGTCGCCAACTAACGAAGGATTTAGAAGATTTAGGTACCTTCGTCCAATGTCAGTGTGAGTCTGTGTCATTCACGCCATTGCCGTCAAGACGCTTGCCACGAATTACTATTGGATTACTTCGCACTGTAGCAGAGTATGAGGCTCCTCGAGCTAGGAGGGTCAGGAGAATTGCATGTGCAACCCTACACGCTGGCATGCGTCCGTATCTAAGATTTGACGAAGCTCTCACATCATGCAATGGAGGGGGTAACGGTCTGAGAGCCGGTATTTTAAGAGGAGACATCACTCAAGAGGGGAGACTGGCGCTACGATATACGGGGGGTAATCACATTTTCACTACCGAGTTCTGGCCACTCGGACGGGTGGCTCTGAATCTGACTGTAAATTGGACCTAAAACATAGATATTTTGTTCGCGTTACATAACAAAAACCCCCAACGGTGGTGCAGATAGACCAACAACAAAGAAACAAAAAAGGTTATGAGTACGCGTACAACGCAGTAAAACCGTCGCTCGGCCGAGTGGCTCTGTGCAGGTGAAAAACCAAGCACCAATCCATGACCACCCCTACCGTAGCATCACTCAAGAATAGTCAAATGGCCCGACACGGTCGTTCCGAAAGCTACACGACCACCGTTCTTCAAGGTTGGAGGTGTTTATTTCTAGAAAGGTCAACCACCCCTATGACACCCCTCCATGTTAATTTAACGTTCGCGGGCTTTCATTGTCGGACATAGCCGTTGGTCGTAGTCATATCGGTGTCCGATCATTATGTCGATCTGTGTGATTTGTGTGACGCAAACTCATCTACCGAGATTGCGGCCGAAATAATGTTTATCCGAAAGGACTAGATGGACGTATATTGCATCTACCTGGATCCCACTTGGGGGTACTGTGTGACGAAAGGAAGGAAGGGAAGAAGGAAGGAAGGCCCCTTCCCGCACCTTTGCAACTGACGCCGGGTTCGACATATTATCTCCCGTCTCATGGCAAGCTCCTGAATGTTCACCCTCTGCCTCTCGTAACCGAAGCAACCCCTTTCACCAGCTGATCGAATATTCATACGGCACTGCCATGTCATCGCCATCATGAGGCTGTCATGGACTGCCGTTCGACGCAAGTCGACGATGGACAAAATTGCTGGATTGCGCTCGCGATGAAGATGAAGGCACGTACACCGTAGCGGGAAGGGGGGCGGGGAGATAGCATGCTTGGTGACCCCGGATCTGAGTTACGACTAGGCAGGGAAAAGGAGAGAAGGAGGGTGAAGATCATAAATGGGATTGAAAATATATAAAGAAAAAATGCAATGTCATATATATATCAATGCTTTGGGCAGTGTCAACGGGGCGCCAGCGCGTAGGCACGGGAGTTCCATAGCACGGCAGTCACGCACTACCACCGAGGGACATTCTCCATTCACCGCATTGGCTTTTAGTGGAGCCGGTGTGCTGAAAGCCCATGCAACTGCTGTAAACGCCCATGCGAGAACGATACCACCGCCACAAGAGCCTAATGTATGAACCTCCGTGATGACCCATGCATGCCCACGAACTGCCATGGGCTCCCATTGTGGCAGTGCCATGAAACGCCATGGAGGCAACTACGAAACCCATGCTTCGATTGTGTTTTTTTTTTCGACATCGGATTTGAAACTTTATCCCCGATGCAATAAGCCAATAAAAAAGTGGTTGTGAAAAAACTGCGACCACCACCAGTTTTTTTTTTTTAAATGCTTTAAGTTTTTCTTCGGTTAAGCGAGTTATAGGTAGCTCAGTAATTTTTCAGAGCGCGGTCAAATCGTATGCTGTTCTGTCGATTGCAAGGCCTAATATTGTTTTGGGTTTCGAAAAACAAAACTTGAATCCACCGTGCCTGTGTAAGACTGTGCCGGAGTGCTGGCGCTTGTTCTGCTCGCCCTCCTGCTCCTTTGTTGTGCCGAATTGGCGATTTAGTGCACTACAATGCCCCACGTAATCATTTCGTAAATCGCCGACACCCAAATCGTCGTACAAACGCGATGCTCCCATGTTCTGGGCGACGCCACAGCTAGCTTGTCATGGCGGTTCGCTCTCGAGGAATCATGTGCGTACCTCTTCGCACAGGAGGTTCCGTGTTGGGCAGATACGAAGACAGGCCTTTGATTCAACTAACGTGCAGTGCAGTCGATGATTTGACCTTGTTGTTGTGCTTCGTCGTTTACCGCGTTAATTTAATCAACACCATATCGTCTAGTGTGTCTTGAGGTTGTGCCTGAGCCATGCGCGTGGCTCCTCCCTTAGTGCGTGTTTTTAGAAACCGGTGACTTACAGCTGGCGTGCATGTACAGAATGGGCGCTATACGTTTTCGGTGGTCTCTCGTCTCGCCTCTTAAGCCCCTACCCCTTAAGCCCTCCAAAAATGTAGAAACCTTGTGCTCGGTGTTTTACATCGGTGGGCGTTGTTGCTTCTGTTGTTTCCGGTGTATAGCAATACCGCATAACATGGAAGAAAGCACACCCCGGTGATAACATTTTGGCATTTAAAAATATTATCACCCGGTGTGCTGTTGTGGAGGGGTGTGCTATCTAACGTTTTTTACCGGTAAAGGTCAAGGACTATCATGGGAGTCAACGGGACGGGAATTCCCATAGAGAACGGGACGGGACGGGTATTCCCGTCCCGTCCCATCGTGAAATGTCTCCCGTCCACGACCTCCCGTCCCATCCCATCATGTTTTTCCTACCCATTTCCGTCCCATATGGCCGACATAGTATCCTCCCGTCCTCCCGTCCCCACCTTGCTTCCCATCCCATCGTCGGATACTTTCTCCCGTCCCATCACTTCCCATCCCGTTGGCAGGATAACTTATACCGTCCCACTTGCTTCCCGTCCCGCTATCCCCGTACTCCCGTTCCCATGATCATTGTGGACATGCTGCTCCCATTGTCAGTTCCCATCTACCTCCCATTTGCGCTTCCCACTCAACCTCCCAAATCTCCCATTTGCACTTCCCACTTATCTCAGTTTCAGTAGGAGTTGTATTTCATATTTATATATATTATATGTGAATCTTGGATTTAATTATTCATTGTTGTGGTACGCTGTCAGCTCTCCCATTTATTTTATTTTATTTTTTCACTTTTTTTGGAGAGAGACGCACCACACACGCACCACACACGCACGTTCCTCATGGCGGAATCGGCCGGTGGTGGCTCGGCTTCTGAGCCTCCGGCACAGCCAAGTCCGTCATTTGCGATCAGTGGTACTCCCGTGAATAAGATGAGTGCAGGCGTTGGGAGAAACAAGCAGACGTCAGGGATTTGGAAGTATTGCGTGGATTTCGAGCCAGCTGTGGACAAGAAGAACGTGAAGTGCATGGTGAAACGAAAGCTGCCCGCGTCGAGGCTTGGGGGAGGCGGGGTGTACGTCCCGTTGAGCATTTATGTCCCGTTGACAACGTCCCACATATCCCCAGTGGGCTTCCCGTCGTCTTTCCCATCGACACTGGCAATTTTCCCATTGCCTTTCCCGTTGTCTTTCCCATTGACAATGACAATTTTCCCATTGTTTCCCGTCCCACTATAAAACGTGATAGTCCCATCCCATCCCGTCTGAAAGATCGGGGCCATATTCGATTCCCGTCCCGTCCCCATCAATAAAAAACTCCCATCTTCCCGTCCCGTTCCCGTCCCGTCTAGAAAGCATGTGGACATTTCCCGTCCCGTTCCCGTCCCGTCTAGAAAGCATGGGACATTTCCCGTCCCATTCCCGTCCCGTCTAGACGCGAATAGTCCCGTCCCATCCCGTCACAACGGGAGCAGAAAAACTGACGATGGGATCCCGTCCCGTTGACAACGGGAGCCCAAAATTTTCCGCCTGCGGCGGGCTAATCACTCCCGTCCCGTCCCACACGGTGCCTGCGGCACCATGATAGTCCCTGGTAAAGGTCCTTCGGTTGCCTTTTTTTTTTTTTCTTCACATCGGATTTGGAACTTTGTCCCCGATCCAATAAGCCAATAAAAAAAGTGTGGTCGTGAAAAAACTGCGACCACCACCGTTTTTTTTCTTCTTTTTTCTAAATGCTTCAAGTTGTTCTTTGGTAAAGCGAGCTATAGGTAGCTCAGTAATTTTTCAGAGCGCGGTCAAAGCGTATGCTGTTCTGTCGATTGCGAGGCCTAATTTTGTTTGGGAAAATCTAAAGAAACAATGTATTGTATTAATCGTAGTTATTTTTCAAGTTTTGTTTTCGTCAGATATTGTTTGTTTTGATTTTTTTTGGGAAATTTGGGTCAATTTGGGTCTTAAGATATAAACAAATTCCGGTGAAAAAAACAATATACCATTCGTAAAAGGCTCGAATAGGGCGCATAAAACACGTGTACCAAATTTCAGGGTCTATCTCCAAAAAACGGCGTGGACATTTGGATTTTTGTGCGGTAAAAGTGCCAAAATAGGCGTTGGCTCGTACGGTAATTACTTGGTTTCAGCATATAATCGATTTTGGGCGTTAAATATTACTTAATATGATCATACGCAGTCAGATCTTCGAATATATGCGTGAAACTTTATACAAACATGTTTTGCACCACCTGGAAGCGGCTCGTTCAGAAACAACAAATGGGGGGAAAACATGTTTCCTACGGAAACGCCTGACCATTGTTGACCACTTTGAAGGCCTGTGATTGGTCGGGCCACATTTTCAGCGGTAGCGCCAGTTCTAGGTCCTTGAACAAAAAACTGGCGAGGTCACCCTCTTCCACTGTTCATGGCGGTCAGTATGATACCAAACATGTGACATTGGAATTGCTAATGCATGCGGCATTCATGACTGACGAAATTTGCCGTGGTATGCCTGAACCAGCTCGCAGTAATTCCAAGTTTTGTTTTTTTTTCTCGTGACAAACCGAAGTCATGGTATTCATGGTATCCCCGTTTCCCGTCTACTATTGAGGTAGCGTGTTTCTGATGAAACACGCAGAGAAAAATAATGTTCATTGCTCGCACCGCTTCCCAGAATTCTCTGATTTGGAACCAGCGCAAAATATAATGAAATATCATCAAGACATCAATATTGTGAGTGACTGAGCGCGTCTCGTCTCAACCTGCATCCGGTAGTAGGGTTGTAACCCCATACCGCATAACTGTAGTCCAGTACCAAACCTCCCCAGAGCAGGAGTACCTTATTACCGATGTATGTAATCATAGGTGGACTCGAGACTCGGTATCAACTTCTTACAACAACCAATGCAGTACGTAATCTGCCCAGGTTAGGAGTACCTTAACCCATTCCGAACCGAAACAAAGTATCCCGCACTAATTCCAAGTAGTTTTTCCCCAAATACATGGGGCCAGTTCTTAAGCGGTTCATACCGATGTATGTACAGTAATCATAAGTGGACTCGACTCGCTATCAACTTCTTACAACAATTACCTGGTATTATCCACCCGAACGTCTTAAACCGGAGGGCTTATCCACCCGAAAGTCTTGAGCCGGGGGGGGCTTAAAATAGGTGTAACACTCTGCAATGGGATACTGTTGATACCAACTCAACCACGACCCGTCCCACGCAAGGCCACTTATATTTTCCGCTGGGGCGAATTCGGCGTCTTTGGCACCGAATTTCGGCGAAATTTGTTCCGGGGTTCTGTTTCGACCGGGGGAAGCCTCTCGTAGCTTGAAAAGGTTCTCGGAAATCAAGCTGTGATGAAGAGTGGGTGTGTGCACTGTTATCACCCATTTTGTTTTTAACTCAAGCCTCGGACTAGGGCGAGGGCGGTGCGTGTCCGCCCGCCCCGATAGCCTTGGGCCTTAAATCACACGGCGAGTTCAATACACCCTGTGGTGGATAAAACATGGAACACGAGGAAGATATACATGTTATTTTTCAAGTAGCCTATCGTGTCAATCAGGAACGGCAAAACTATGGCGGAGAATATTTCCTCACAAGAGTCCAAATTATGGTGTGGGGTTGGCGTTGCTTTTAGGCTTATAGAAAAATGAATGTTCTCGTGATATTGGAGCCGCATGCCGCAAACTGGCTTAGTCCATCCATTCTTGTCTCCGTAACTACATAAAGGTGTATCCTCGACGACCTTGTTTCGCGCGCCTCGACAGGATCTAAAGTACGAGTACTATGACACGGTGCTCCGAAATACCACTGGGGTGGAAACGGCGTAGATCGTGGGAGAGTTTGGCGGAGATGACCCGGTGTTGGCGCGCTTGCGGCGAGAGAACCAGAATGTCCGAAACGCTGTAAGGACGGCCTGAAGTCTTAACCAACCTGCTATTTTACGAGCACTCGGTGATTTTTGTCGACAGTTCGCCCGGTAGTGTTCTAGACTACATACGTGCATGCTTCTGCGGTAGCGCAGCAAGACCAACGAATGGTGGGTATTCATCGCTGCTCAACTCCGAAAGGCGGCCTGTCTCTGACTGTCGGGCGGCACCCACCTGTCCTCGCCCGACTCGCTTATTATTGTCGAATAGGAGCCTGCGGCTGGTTCGTTGCGCGCTCTCACTGGTGGCGCTCTGCTCGCTTCGGGCTTCCTTTATCTTCGCTCCCAGTCGTTGACCAAGGGCGACTTTCGACAGGGATGCGCACCACGACCCCATACTTATACTGTGCGATCGAAGCCTTGTTTTGTTCACTCAGGTCTACGCAAGGTGTACAAGGTAGAAAATCGACGTGCAGGCTGACTCCTGAGGCGTAGAGCGCGCCGTCGCCGCAGACCCCGCAAACCTTTCCCCCTACAAAATGCACTATGGTGTGCGCTCAACCGCCCGCCTC
>MEHQ01002150.1:0-106301 GCA_008828725.1 Saccharina japonica
TTCGATATGGAAAGACCTCTTGTTATTATTATTTAACCTCTGATGATGACTGGAAGATGAGGGGAAATATGAGAAGTGGGAGAGGAGGAGGGCGCGAGAGCCTCTTCCAGGCTCTCGGGCTCTCTTCTCCAAAGACCCGTAAGTCGGGTTGTTACAAACCTCCGCTAATATAAGAAGTCCGTTACTCGGTTAGGTCTACTTCTTAAATCTACGGTATATCCGCTTATTATGGGAATGTCCTCATATAAGAACATTCCTATCTGCTTTATGAGAACTTCTCTAGTTCCTATCGGGAGTTCCGACGTTAAGGAACGTTCTAGTGGTTTAGAACGTTCTTCTAGGTCTGACTGGCCTACCAAAGAGAACACGCGAACAATCTTTGCGGTGTCCCATTCTATAGCCGTAAGGACACCACATCACATTAGCCCACCCTGAATAGTCGTATATGCAGACCACACGATGGGCAATGGGCGATAACAAAGTTCATCCCAACAGACCGAGAGAGGGGGGTCGAAGATGCGGCTATTCAAAACAACAAAAATGAGGCTATAGATTTCCCCACACCTCGTAGTGAGGCCTAAGCATCACGGATAGGGTCACTGACAGAAGCGACCGCTGAGGGAGGGGTCATGACCAAAACAGGGACAGCAGGGATCAAAATCAAGACAAAGCAGACACAATAAACCCGAAACGAAGCTAAAGAGATACCAAGGCAAACATAGAAGAAAGCGAGACTCTCAGGGTACAGCCGTATGTGCGGGGGCTCATATGTCCAGGGGTCTTAAAGGACCTGAGGGAGAAACGAGTGCGAGGCTGATTATCGAGTCCTGGTGGAAGCGATGGAGGCTACTTAGCATGGAACACAAAACACAGTCCAGAGGGGTATCGCAGGGATGACTACTCGCTATGGTCGAAGCGATCCGAAGGGCAAGCAAGATACAGAAGTCGAATCCAAAAGAAAAACATTATGCATAAGGCGAAGGGGGCACGGCAAGACTACCTTGGAAGTTCCTAGGACTATAACCAAGGGGCTGACGGGTCCAAAGAATGGAGTGAACATCGTGCCACTATGAAGCGGRCAAGTATTAGGGGAGCAACGCTAGTAAGCGCAGCAAGGGGAGCCAGTCAGAGCCAGTGCACTAAATAAATCGCCAGAAAGAATATACCCGGATGTCTAGACCGAAGTCGACTAGTTCGACGTGGACGAAAGGATGTGTTAACCCTTGACCGTTATAACACGTATGATTAAGGGTCACGCTATGCTATCCCGGGCGTAGCTTACACATGGCAGCGGAAACCGGTCGCGGAAAAAAGGCGCAGTTGGTAAGTGGCGGGAATCGCAGCTCTGAACGGCGGGATATTTGGGACGTCGGTACCGTATACGGCCGTACGTTGACCTACCCGCTTCGTTTCAATACCTGGGGAACCAGGGAGACGTGTTATTTGGGGACGCACGCGCAAGCGTTTCTGAAAAAAGAAACGTTCGAAGTGAGATTCGAACCCGTGTCCTCGACGACGTCAAATGTGAGGGTATTACCTGCTGAGCTATAGGGGTAAAAGATCGATCGATTACCCAGCCCAGGGTAATCCTTATAACACTCTCCCCCCCTCTGAACGGCGGGATATATGGGACGTCGGTACCGTATACGGCCGTACGTTGACCTACCCGCTCCGTTTCAATACCTGGGGAACCAGGGAGACGTGTTTTTGGGGGACGCACGCGCAAGCGTTTCTATAAAAGAAACGTTCGAAGTGAGATCCGAACCCGTGTCCTGCCGACGACGCCACGCGTGGTGCAGTTGTGAGGCCTCGAGTAGTGACGATGATAGAAGGGAATGGAGATACGCTGGTTCGTGGCTTGAGCTTGAAAGCGAGCTTCTTCTTCGATATGGAAAGACCTCTTGTTATTATTAGTTAACCTCTGATGATGGCTGGAAGATGAGGGGAAAGATGAGAGTGGGAGAGGAGGCGAGAGGTGCGAGAGGCTCTTCCAGGCTCTCGGGTTCTCTTCTCCAATGGCCCGGTAGTCGGGCTGTTATAAATCTCCGCTAATATAAGAAGTCCGTTACTCGGTTAGGTCTACTTCTTAAATCTACGGTCTATCCGCTATTATGGGAATGTCCTCCTATAAGAACATTCCTATCTGCTTTATGAGAACTTCTCTAGTTCCTATCGGGAGGTCCGACATTATGGAATCTTCTGATGGTTCAGAACGTTCCTCTAGGCCTGTCTGGTCTACCAAAGAGAACACGCGAACAATCTTTGTGGTGTCCCATCTATAGCTGTAGGGCACCACATTACAAGAAGAAGCTCGCTTTCAAGCTCAAGCAACGAACAAGCGTATCTCCATTCCCTTCTATCATCGTCCCTACTCGGTCACAACTTCACAAACTGCAGACGCACAAGTTGACGGGGAAACCCTATAATATGTATAAAAAACTATACATTTACGTAAACTGGGATCCGTCGTTACGAGCGGACCGTAAGACAGCTCTTCGTCGTGACAAAGGGCCCAACTTTCGATTGACGGCTTCGAAATAGTGTTAAGCTCTTCACGTTTTGCTGTCAGCAGCACGACTAGTCTATAGCCCGTACTTCAGGTTTGTAAGCAACGACGACAACGCACGGCAGAGAATGGCAGGCAATTCAACAGCAGCAGCAGCAGCGCTTCGCTACCTACTGCTTCGCTGGAGACAGCGTCAAACAGGTCATCAGACAGAGCTGATGATGTGCGTCAGCAGCACAAGATCAACTGTTGCTGCGACAGCGTATGCCTAGGTAATGTGGCTCTGGGTGCGGGAGCTACGTGCAGCAGGGCGCGGGGGCTATATGTGCAGCAGCAGCAGCAATGGGCGGAAGCAGCGGGCGCTCTGGTGCGCAACCGCCGCGACGTACTGCCGTCGCTCGATGGCCGGCATTTGTACAGCACAACCAGGGAGAGACACCAGCATACATACTATCAGATAGAAGCAGCTCATGATGTATATATAGCTGCACAACCAAGACACAACCGGCTTTTTGTGGATGTAGAGAGAGACACCATCATACAGGCTATCAGGCAGAGCTCATGGCGTACTGCTGCTGCTGCTGCTGTACTGCAGACAGCAAGCACCAGTACTCAACTTCTGCGATGGTAGCTCAGGCGGAAGATCATACGAGTATGCGTTTATTGCTGCGCTGTTGCGGTACGAATCACAGATCATCAGAAAGTGGTGTAGTAGCGTACAGTAGTTTCTTGCCCGGTGAATGAATTGCTATTTTTGACACTTTAAGGAATTAAAGTTAAATATTCATTTTCGGAGTTCGGGCACACGAAATAGGCTGCCGCTTTGTATTTTTTGTTGCAGCTCTGCTACTACTGCTAATTTACTGCGTACGAGGGGGGCACAACCCTACTACTGCTGTAATTTTCTTGCGTCGCCCATCATGTGTACGGTTTGCTATATGGCTCGCGTTCAATATACTGTAAAATTGCAACTCATCGTGGCCACACTAATGCCCCCATGCAAGTTTTGGGTCTAGCCCAAACTTGACTGCAACCAAATTGTATTCGTGCATGAATGCCAACTCCCCCATCTTCCAACCACTCCAAAGCACCAGGGAGAGGCACCAGCATACAGACTGCCAGATAGAAGATCTCATGATGTACTGTACTGCTGTATAACCAGCATTTTGTTAGCGTGGAGAAAGACACCCTCATACAGACTAGGCATAGCTCATGATGTACTGCTGCACTGCAGTACAGCAAGCAGTACTAAATCGACCTTTGCGACGGTACCTTGGACGGAAGGAGTGTGGCTGCCGGGACAGAACTACTGTATTGCGTGCTCGTATGCGTTCATACTGCTGTGTTGCTGCTGCTGTGCAGATCATAGACCGTCAGTCTCGTAGTGCTGTAGCGTACAGTAGTTACTTGCCCGGTGAAGACTTTGCTTTTGCGCTTTCTATATGCGCTATACGCACGCGCTCTTTTTATTATTTTACAGGAAATAGGGAAATCCACTGGAAATTCTCTGTAAAATAATAAAAAGTAAACAAGTCGTAATTACCCGTACGAAGTACGTTCCACAGGGTACGAGTCTCATACAATGCGTACACCGCCTCTATGTACGAGGGCAAAGTGATTTGTGGTCTTTCGATCTGATGAAAAAGCTGGCGGTACACATTGTCGATGTTAGCATATGGACGTTGAGATCCATACATATCTATTGTGGTGTGGAGTCACTACGCACTGATACGAGTATCTTAGTCTAGATATTTGGGGAATTGCAATATGCGGATAGATTACGAGTTTGTCTTACTCGTAGTGCGCCACATTGTATGTCCCGAGCATCTTCATCAGGAACGAGGCTGAGAACGTTGCTAGAACATTACTACAACGTTGTAGAGATCATTACAGGGAACAGTACCGACTACGGTAGAATGTAACTGCCCGTAGCATGGGCATTGTACCGAGATGATCAGGTGCAGGCACCGCCCACCTCGATCACTCTACTCCGCTTCCCTCTTCTCCTCTTCTCTTCTCTTCTTCCGTTTCCATTGATCTCCCTGAGGTCAATCTTTTTCCACTATGGCCAAATAAGCGCCTTTTCAAATCATGACTTTTCTTCTTCTTCACAAGTGATCTTTACAGAAACTTCGGTGCCACCTCTGCCATTTCTCTCCACAGAGACAGAGCTTCGACACACGCGTCATGCTTTCAGGTTATGAGCCTCGACTTTAGTCTACGCGCCGACTGGCACCACGCAACGACGTCTCCCGGCGAGCGCGTCACGTTCTACATTTCAAAGAAATTTCAAGTTTTCCACTGCGGAGGAATACGGTTTTTGCTCCAAAAACCAGACGATTATCATCTATACCCGACAGCATCGACATCGACTCTCATCATCGATTTTCATCAGCTTCGTTCAACCGGGTTACTACAACGAGTACTGCTTTCACGCTTCTACGCGCGAGGCAGGTGAGGAGACTGCTGTCACGCTTTTACGCGGGTAGTACGTACGAGTAATGAGTCCGGTTTCACGCTTCTGTCGCGAAACTTGTACTCGTACGTTCAACACCGTTTTCACGCTGTAATTGCAAAAATAACTCACCGACTATTTTTGCAAGATCACACGCAAAACTTTGTTTTCGATACTATGATACTTTGAAGCTGTAAGCGCGAAACAAGTCACGACACCACTTCTGCTCATCACACGCGAAGCTAGCTTCGCGCTACTTCCACGCTGTAAAGCATGAAGAAACGTTACAAGGCCTCTGTTTCTCTGCCATCACCACTAAAGTTAGTGTCGAGCCGGTTTCACGCTAGTTAAACGCGCGAGGCCGTTATCAAAACCGTTTCTTTAAGCTACGACGCACGAAGTACGTACACATAGATTTGTCCTCGTGCAAGCATTGCCGAGAAGACCTGCATGTGCTGAAAATATACAGCCAGGTCGTTGACGAATCTGCTACCCAGCGTAGCATCGGGGGATTACCTCCTGCTATTCTTATCCAGCATCGACTTTACACGCGTTTAGGCGAAAGCACGAATTCAGACTCGAAGGAAAAACAAGGAGCTAGCACCTCCAACATCATACGGGACTTCAAGTTCTTCGTCTGCCACCTGCGATAGCTGCTGAGCTTCGCCATCATCATCATCGTTGATTACAGAAGGTATCCTCAGCGCTTCATCTTCGCAACTTCTTCAGTTTATGTCGACAGGATATACATCCACTTCGACTAGTGCTGCACGAGCTGCAATATCACTGCTTTTAGAAGGCATTGACACCTACAACAGCAGTCCTGCGGCTTCTACTCAGCAGCATTTTCATGTCATCCGCAGCAATTCATTTTTTATTTGCTTTTCAAGTTCTTCTTTAAGAATCGGAGGCGACAAGACAGCCGCCCGAGATCTCACCAGGGTTTAGCTCCACAGCAAAACCATCGAAGCGTTCATCAAGCAGCTGGCTATCACCATCTCTATCGCATTGGGGACCAGCTACGTATTCGGCGACATCGAAGCCGAAACGTGATCACCACTCTGGAGGAAATTTACTCATTTTTCCAAAAGCAAATAGGGAGTTCCAATTGTTCTTGTTGCTTTCCTGGAAAATTTGCTATTACGCCCCCCAAAACGCGGCCCAATGGCGACAAGAACTCGCACACGTCGAGCAACACGGCGCAGCACACATTACGGACTGACTACGGGGACAAGTCTTCACCATCTTCAGGTCATCATCGCCATCATCAGCATCATCTCACAGCCACCTTCATCTACACGTACATCGTCTGGTCTGCTGTTCTACGTACAAGATCGTCATCAGCAGCACCAATTATTTTCATCGACTACTACTACTACTACTCGTACTACATGTCCAACAAGGTCTCCGCAACACCAGCACGAAGAAAGAAGATCACGATCGTCATCATCATGCGCATTCCTTGCGTCTCTTCTTTACCTTGGTTTTGGTGGGGGTGTATATTTTCTTGTATTTTTCCTCTGTTGGCTTTGTTGTACGTAAAGTATTTTCACACGAGTACGTTCTATGTAATCAAACCTCATGCGCACTGCTGTATGCCGTCACAGATACATAGTTCTGCCTTGTCATCGGTTGTTCCTTAGCTTTCCATAGCTTTTTCTTCTTCGAGTACGTATCATACATACACACTCACCATGCTGATTTGTACTTCACACATATTAGTATGTAGCTGGACACATACCTGTACGAGTATACGTCCACACGTTTTCTTTTCGATTTCGTTCGATTTCTTGTCCTAGGATCCATTAGGGGGGGGCGTAGCATAGGTACAGTAGATACTTTCTTACGCTTTCTTTGCTAGGATATAGCTCGCTGGTCAACACCACAGCATCACGAGTCTATTTTGCGATACGATCGCGCCCAACGTAGTCTATTGCCGTACTATCTGTACTCCTAATTTTATTGCGAGTACGTACGTACACGCATGTACACAACTGAACAGTGCACTTTTCGCTGTACTTGACGAATATCATCAGTTAGTTTCTACTTGGATTTCATGTTACTCTAGGTATCTATTCAGGGGGCGCGTTGAACACACCCATCATACGGGTTTACGCTTCCGTTCTAGGATATACTTCGCTGGTATTTACACCACGATTTGTTTTCTTCATTGACTTTTCTTATACCAGGTATTGCTCTGAAGAATTCGTGAGTATGTACGCACGTCTATACTCCACACTGGACACGCGTCTCAGTTTTATCAGATGTCTCTTCAACTATCCAACGTTGATTGCTGGGCAAATGAGTATTCTCACGTACTGGTACATACAGTAGGTCTTTGCTATGTTTGTCTGGGGACACACCCACCGACTTTGTTTGTTTCTGCAAGATAACGTACTATTTCCGTAGCTCTTTTATTGTAGCATTCAATTGAGGGGGCGGGTTGCAAGTACAGCAGATAACTTTCTACGCTTTTCATTGTAGGTTTTGACTCAGTGTCGTGCACTATGATTCAGTAGTCATGCACAACTACGATTAGCTTTTCCGCCATGAGTACAACCATATTGTCACTGTCATCACACGGGACTGACTGATTTCCATATTGCCGCTGCATTCGCGCAGGACTGAATATGTTGTACTATTCTCTCATTCTTCACTCGTTCATTTTATTTTTGAGTATCAGGTTTCTACACCGTAGGCATTACTCTAGCTACTGACTTTCATCATTGGGGCGTGTTAACATATGGACGTTCAGATCCATACGTATATATTGTGATGTGCAGTCACTACGCACTGATACGAGTATATGAGTATCTTAGTCTAGATATTCGGGGAATTGCAATATGCGGATAGATTACGAGTTAGTCTTACTCGTAGTGCGCCACATTGTATGTCCCAAGGATCCGCATCTGAAACGATGCTGAGAACGTTGCTAGAACATTACTACAACGTTGTAGAGATCATTACAGGGAACATTACCGACTACGGTAGAATTTAACTGCCCGTAGCATGGGCATTGTACCGAGATGATCAGGTGCAGGCACCGCCCACCTCGATCACTCTACTCCGCTTCCCTCTTCTCCTCTTCTCCTCTCTTCGTCCTTTTCCATTGATCTCCCTGAGGTCAATCTTCTTTCCACTATGGCCAAATAAGCGCCTTTTCAAACCATGGCTTTTCTTCTTCTTCACAAGTGATCTTTACAGACACTTCGGTGCCACCTCTGCCATTTCTCTCCACAGAGACAGAGCCTCGACACACGCGTCATTCTTTCAGTCGACTCGTCCATGGACCACCACAGCAGTATAGGCTGCCGCTTTGTATTGTTTGTTGCTGCTCTGCTACTACTGCTGAGGTACTGTGTGCTTCTCTTGCGTCGCCCGCTTTTGAACTGTTTGCTGTATATGCTAGCTTTTAATTCATGTACTGTAGAATTGAAACCCATCGAACCCACACTACTTGAATACCGCCTACAACTATAACTTAGGGCGGACTAACCCAAACTCAACCACAAGCAAATTGGATTCGTGCATGAATCAACTCCCATCTTACAACCACTCCAAAGGAAAGCCTTGTATATATTTATGCCATATCATACGCACCTGTTACACGGTCTAATATTGATATTAATAGAAGAACGTATCATTTTCATCTTTGGGCGTCGAAATATGCAAGAAAACGAAACAAAAAGCCATACTCGTAGAGTGGTACTAAAGACCGTACGTCAAAGTATGGTATGAACCCAAATAGGTACCGGGACCCCACGGGTATTGTGAAAAAGTATAATACCCTTACCAGGGGTATTGTGCCAAAGGTCTTACAGAGCCTACAGAAGTTCCGGGTACGGGTTGGATGTCTTACAGAACTTACAGAAGTTCCGGGTTAGGAAGACCCTTACAGAACTCACAGAAGTTCCGGGCATTGTGGCCCGGGCGTGCAGAACTCACAGAAGTTCCGGGCAGGTACAAACACGTTGTACAGGTACCCCGGGTATTGTGAAACGAGGAGTACAGAGCTTACAAAAGTTCCGGGTACCAGTATGAAGGTGGTACATAATTTACAGAAGTTCCGGGTACGGGTATAAAACCCTTACAGAACTCACAGAAGTTCTCTGTAGGGTATTCCCCGGGTAAATACCCCGGGTATGGTTTTGTAGATACCCTTCAGAACCTGACCTTGGAAAAATATGCAAAAAATAAAATAAAAAACGGAGGAGGGGACGGGCCTCACGTCGGCTGGCGAGGAAGTCAGCACGCGAGGATCGTACGAGGCAGAAGGAGGCACTTGTGGCGGTAGCGGCCTACAACGTGCGCACCCTGGTTGTAAAGGGTGGAAACGGGTACGGATATGACGAGCGCATCCTGACGAAAGTGCAACAACTCGGCTGTGACTTCGTTGGCCTGCAGGAAACTCGACGAGTCGGCAGGACGACATTCCGCGCTACTAGATATCAAGCTTTTTGTTCAGGTCAGGGGGAAACAGCAAACAGACAGGGATTGTACGATGTTGGATTGGCAGGCAAGGAGTCTATATGCGAAGGTCTGTGTACACCCACGAGCGTTTAGCCTAACGACTTATGTCGATGCGTTTCGAGTTGGCTGGTAAATACGAGGCAGTAAATTTCGTCGTTGCGTACGCCCCAACAGAGTGTACCACAGACGCCGAGCTGAAACGTGCTTTCTGACAGAAGCTGGAGGAACTAGTCGGACAGATCCCAACGAGAGAGTGTTTGTTCGTACTAACGGATGCTAATGCACGAACTGGGCAGAAGCTAGGGTGCGATGGTAATTAAAACAGAGTCCTGGGATCATACTGGCGAGATTTGATCAACGTTAATGACAAACGACTTCTGTCGTTCGCTACCAATTGCAAGCTAGCTCTCACCAACTCGTTTGTCAGCACACGCAAGGGTGGAATCTCGCATACTCACAACGGTACCGGCCCGAATGACCGTAAGCGCATTGATTACATCCTAACCCGACATGTCCATCGGCCTAGAGTACACGATGTTAAAGTTGTGCCTCAGCCTCCCGCCACCAGCTTACGCTGATTCCGATCACGACATCGTATACATGAAGGTTCGTCTCTCTGGACATTTTGCATCCAACCGACTAGCACGCAAGCCAGTAAAGGCCGACCGTTTGACCGCAAGGTGTTAATCAGGGATGCGTATTTCCCGGTAGCGGTAATTCCCCGAAAATAATAGGGCTCGAGGTAATTGTTTTTTCAGAGGAAACCCCTCACGTCCCCTATCCCCGGGAAAATACTTTCTCCATATAGAATGGAAATCCCGTTTTTGTTTTTTTCGTCAAACGCTGCTAAGCTGTGCAGGAGCGCAGAGCACTCCGTAGGCGCCCACAGGCCCCTCCTATATCACACATATATCATACGGAGGAATTATATGTTGTGGCGAGCGGTATCATCGAAAGAATGTACTATTAATAGTATAAAAATGATCATATCATACATATGAGCTAACATAATCGAATGCAAAGGGTGCACTCGGCGCAGATGCAGCTGGGACGCTGGGGTTTCGTTGAGGCGTCTAGCGTCCATGTTTGCATGTTGACAGTTTTAGTCGCAGATAAGGCCGCGATCGCTACACGCGTACGAAGCAGCGCACTGCTGTAACTGCTAACTTCCTGCGTTGCGCTTCTTGCTGATGATTTACCTCTCGACACAAGTGTATTCGTATGTGAGAGATCGCTATCAGCACTACGGCAGTTGTCCTATTATTCCAGTATCAAATGACTGCGGGATGAAACCAACGAGGACGCGAACAAGTGAAAAATCAACTGAAACCGATGAACATTTACCCAAGTACTTGCATTGTGCACAACTGCTACTACTGTTGTGTACCTGGCGCAGGTATAGTGTAGAATAAAAATGATCAAAAATGTCTGTCCGGAGGCCTGAACGAATCTTATACTTGTGCTTGATGTAGTGCACGGGTCACCCGGGGATGATATTTTTGGTCCCCTCCCAAACATTACGCTTTTTTTTCCTTGAATGAGAGGAAACACGTACGGGAAAATTTTAGGAAAGGCTGAAAAAGGCTGTTTCCGGGAAAATGTTGTGTTCTGGGTGAGGAAATACGCATCCCTGGTGTTTATGTCCGCCGGGAAATGTCGTGAGCGAGTAGTTGCGAGGGTCGTTTCCACTCTCAACCAACCTTCCCAGCCACACAACATTGCTGGTATGGTTACTCAGTCCACCTCAACCATCATCGATGCGGTGGAAGCCGAGGTATTACCCACACCATGCCAGCCACGTAAGCGTGGGTGGCTTAAGTCGTCCGAAACCTCCGCTGCCTTTAAAATGGCATGTGTGTGTTCTTCACATTAACCTTCCTTGCTACCCGTCGACATCCAGCACAACCAGTGTCCGTGCCGATTTTTCATTCGTAAAAGGTACCAGTTATGTGGTCACAATACTACGACACAGAGATACTACGCTTAGTGTAGTAAGCAGAGCAGACAGTGCAAGGCCATACCTGGTATACGACAAGCGAGACCTACCCTGCTAGCAATCAAGGTGCATGAGAGAGAAAAAAGGGAAAAACAAAAGAGAAAAAAGCGAAAAGGAAAAAAATGATAAAAAGTAAGCATAATAAAGCAAATCAACAATCAAACAGCCGTACAAACGCATGACAAAATAAAAGCAAGAAAGTGTCGTGCTTCTCCAAGAGTTGATGCGGCAGCCAATAAAAACTCAAATGAAATGATATTAAACGAAATGGAATGAACTGAAAAACAGCGCAAACAGAGCTAGACTAAGAACGACAGGGAAGGAAAGGACAAGCAGCCGGAGCACACCAAACGCACCTTCCAGGCAGCCACGGAAGGTTTGTGCCCGTAGTACAGATAGGTTCTACCAGCTAGTCGGTCTGGCACCTACCCTGCCCGCCGTCTCCTTCCTGCTTTCGTCCGCCGCGGTTTCCCTACAACCCCTCCTCCCCTCCGTCTCCATTCCCTTGGGCGCCACCCATACAACGGCTACGTGGCACTTCCTACTCAGTTCCGTTTCGTTTTCGTGCCACGCACGAGAGTCCAGGAAAGAGAAGAGGAAATATACAAAACAACATGAACACGTACGTAGCTAAGCAATCGAAGAAAATCCTAGGAAAATACGGTGGGGCAAAGAGACAAAGGCAAGCATCGATCACGGCAAAATAAATAAATAAAACAAAATATATAATGCGAGGGGCTGTAGGAGCGATGTCGTGCCCCCTTGGAGAGGCTACAACAACAGGAAATACACCAAGCAATTGAAAAAACAAAGAGAAAGAAAGACCACCAGAAATACCCGAGGAAAAGCACGTGGAACTGGTTGATTGTTGTAAGCACCTTGGTTGGGATGCCAACGCGCGTACGTACCTGCCACAGCAGCTCTCGGACGACAGAGTCGTATGCTTTCTGCAGATCAATGAAGCACATGTAACCCAAAGGGATTTTCGTATCTCGTCCGAGTTCTTGTAATCGTCGCACGACAAACAGCATGTCGACTGTTGATCGTGTAGGGCAAAATCCACACTGCTCCTCAGGGAGTATGCCTCGGTCCTCGCAGTAGTTGCTAATACGGGATGAGACGAGTTTTAGCAACACGTCTGCTGCATGGGCATCAAGCGGAATCTCTCTGTAGTTGTTGCAATCACTTCGGTCCTTCTTTTTGTAAAGCACCTTGATTATCGCGTCTTTCCACTGCTGGGGGACTTCACCCGTTATTCAATGGACCGCGAGGGAAGATACGCGACAGCACCTACTACGCGCCCGCCCCCGGAAGAGTACCGGGTGGAAGACTCTGAGCACCGCGTGTGAGAATCTGCAGGAGGTGATCGCTGTAGAAGCACATGCGTATTTTGAAGAGTACCTATCCAAAACCGAGAGACTTCTAGCCGATTATGACCAGCGAGACTTTCACAAACACCTGAAGGGTACTCTGGGGTTAGAGGGCAAGAAGGCGCGAAACGAGCAGTTCATTAGGGACGAGGATGGCACGCTGCTACGGAATAAAGTGCACATTCGTGAACGATGGATGCGAGCCTTCCACAAACTCTTGAACACGAAATCGGTGAAACTTGATCCCACTATCATCGACCCATTGCCATCACGACCGCTTGAACAATCGCTTGACGACGAGCCATCTGTGGACGAGATGATGGGAGCCAATACGATAATGCCGAACTGGAAGGCGGTAAGACCAGATGACCTGCCCACCGAGCTACTGAAAGTAGATCACCCCTATTCCATCCAATGCTTCCACCACATCCTTGTCGATGTTTGGTTAATAGGTGAAGTCCCTCAGCAGTGGAAAGACGCGATCATCAAGGGACTTTACAATAAGAAGGACCGAACTGGTTGCAACAACTACAGAGAGATTTCGCTTGTTGCCCCTGCAGGAAAAGTGTTGCTAAATATCGTCGCATCCTGTGTTAGCAACTACTGCGAGGAACGAGGCATACTCCCTGAGGAACAGTGCGGTTTTCGTCCTACACGATCAACAGTCGACATGCTGTTCGTCGTGCGACGATTACAAGATCTCGGACGAGGTAGACAAATCCCGTTATACATGTGCTTCATTGATCTGCAGAAAGCATACGACTGAGTCGACCGAGAGCTGCTGTGGCAGGTACTTACGCGCGTTGGCATACCAACCACAGTGCTCACAATAATCAGCCAGTTCCACGACGGCATGCGTGGTTGCGTACGCACAGATGATGGTGAGCACTGTGATGGGTTTAATGTCACGCAGGGGCTACGACAAGGCTGCGTGTTGTCGCCGCTCCTGTTCAACGTGTTCTTCGCTGCTGTGATACACGTTTTTCTCGTACGCTTCAGCGAAGACGGAGACATCATGAGACATTTGGCTGACCCCAGGGAGGATGTAGTACTTGGAACAGAGGTGCCACTGGCATGCGTGTGAAGGGCGGTATGGGGTATGCCGTACGCTGATGCAGGAATTGTCTCAAAGTCTGCAGAGGGACTCGCTAAACTGATGACAGTCACCGTGACTGTCTTCGAAGCAGCAGGCCTCGTGGTTTCGGAAACGATAACGGAAATGAGTATTCCACGAACACGGGACCAGACACCCCCTTCTCCGCTGTTCGATATCGAAGCAGCTGGTCAGAGGTATGGACAGACAAGCCGGTTCTTATACCTCGGCGGCATTATCGTCGAAGACGCCTACCTCTCACTCAAAATCGAACGACGGATCCGTCTCATGCGGGCATGCTTCAAACGGTTCGGACCAGAGTTGTACGACATGAAGACAGCTCCGCTTAGTCTGAAAGACCGCATGCTAAAGGCCGAGGTGATTTAGACCCTGCTGTACGGATGTGTGACGTGGACCCTCAGTGGACAACACTTCGCCAGACTCCGGTCGGTACACCACCAAATCCTCCTGCGTTATATTTTTTTCCAGCGTCGGCAGCGTGGCGACTATAGGACCCTCTCGTACGCGAAGGCTCTCAAGCAGACACGATGCGAGAGCATCGAAACGACCACCAGTAAACGACGGCTGTTCTTTGCGGGGGCCGTGGCACGGCAACACAAGGGGCGACTACCCAGTCGGGTGATATTTGGGACAATGACGGATGGAGAGGGATGCAGACCGGGCGGACAACCAAATACTTGGCAGAAACGCCTTGTTGAAGACCTCAAGGCGTTTCGAGCCACCAAGGGGTCCACGGAAAAGTCCCCGTTGGTGTTTGAAGTAGAGACCGCAGTGTGGATCGTTGCAGCAACTGAGATGGGCAAGTGGTACAGGGGGGTCCTCGAAGCGGCTGAACGGTACATGCTCCAGTAGCACAAGGACGAGGTGGAACTGAGTAGACAGCGCCACGCATCTGTTGCGGGGGATGCACAAGATAATGAGAAGGGCGGGGGCAACAGTCCTAAGAAAACTGCGGTTGGCCTAAGCAGGAGCGAGACAGCCGACAGGGTAGCAAGGTACCAGACTGACTAGTAAGTCTCGCCTAGACAACCCGTGCCGCGCACCTCTTTAGCTGCTTCGAACGCTGCCCTGTTGTGTTTTTCGTTTTCGTTTTCGTTTCATTGATACTCTCGTTCTTATCCCTGTGATAAGGAAGAAGTACTACCTGGCTTGGTGGATGGCAAGCTCAGGGATTTTCCTGGGTATTTCTGGTGGTCTTCCTTTCCCTTCGTTTTATATTTGCTTGGTGTACTATTAAATACTACACACCTCGGAAAACGTAACACTCAGATAACACTTATGTACGTTATGGGGCCTAACACAGGGACTTGGCAACGTACTAACATAGTGTTAACACTGGAGGGGCAATCACGGTAACGCGGTAACACAGTGTAACACAGTGTTAACTGGAAACCCACAAACGTGCACACGCCTTAACGTTATGTTACACCGTGATCCGTCCTTCGACTAACACTTTATTATAGTGTTAGGCTCTGACCCAACACGTACGTTATCACTCTAGCATTCCCAGATCGATATCCGCAGATTTACTAACACGATAACATAATGTTACTGTCCACAAAACGTTAGACATAACACACTAACATTGTGTTACCCTTCGAATGAGTGTTAACATTGTGTTACAAATAGCACACTAACATAACACTAACATAGTGTCCAGCACTACTAACACTACGTTATTCGGACCCCCAGTCTGATTGCCTTAACCCTTATAGGACTGGAGTCCCGTTTTGGGGACAATTTACTAAGAATTTGAGTGGTTTGTCCCGAAAACGGGACTGCAGTCCTAAAAGGGTTAAAGTCGGATAACGTAACATGTAACATACGTTAGATACGTTACAGTCTTAGCCGGCCAATACGTAACACTATGTTAGGGTGTTAGCCTAAATACCGAGGTCTGCCTAACATTAGGTTACCGTGTTACTGTCAGTAAATATCTGGTTTAAACAATATTTTACTGTGTTACCATAATTATCAATCCGGGCGTAACATTATGTTACTGAGTTACTGTGGGAGCCGGAGTCAATCCAACGTAATGTTACTACGTTACCCTTTGGATCTTCCCACGCTCTAACATGTGTTACCTGTGTTAGGGGTAAAGCGGCGTCGCGGAGTAACATAATGTAGCCGTGTTATCCAATGTGGCTGACATCCCAGTAACACAAGCAGTATTTATTACTGTAGTAATTTACTCGTAGTGGATATGAGGCGCGACCTCAGTACCTGCAGTAGTCAAGTCTGCAATGCATCACGCTGGGGGAATACTGATCGTGCTGAACCAACGCGAATGAACATCTATGTATACGTGCCGTTTGAGTTGTTTATTTTTTATTTCAAGAAAAACATGTGACGTCAGCATACAGCAGCAGCAGAATAGCAGCATCAGCAGCATCTGTATAGGTCACTTTACGCTCGGCTTGTCGGTCTAACCCTTGAACCCTCTGTACAATTATTTAATTTATTTTGTGTCTCCTGGTTCCTCAAAGCGGTATTGATGTTCGGCATAATTTGAAGACGAAAACTCTGCACCTGTGATTCGTACCTGTCCACAACACCAGATATTTTCGTAGCATAGATGCCACCACTCCTACTGATGATGTAGGATATTTACAGCAGCAGAGCTTCTTCGTCCCCTCATCAGTAGGGGGGTGGGCCTAGCAATACGTCGCTCGATACGGACTGCTGCTGCCGCTGCTACGGTAACATATCATGATACATACTTACGTTAACGCTCTAACGTGTGTTAGGATATCCACAAAGAATTCGCTAACACACTAACATACAGTAGTGTTATGTAAGCGTTCAATTGTCTATGTACGTTTCCAGTCTGAAGTGTGCCAAGGTAGCAAGTAAGAATAAGCTAACATGGTAACATGATGTTGCTCGCTACGGGCTGGTGTCGCTAACACGGTAACAAATGTTAACGTAATCTTGGTAATTCCGCTAGCACACTAACACATAGCTTTATGTAAACGTTTGTTGGACCATATATGCACGTTATTCGTCTAAAGTGTGTTTCAACAGCAAGTAATTTTTTTGCTAACACACTAACATAACGTTACTCGCTGAGGGCTGATATCGATAACACGGTAACATAATGTTAACGCTTCATTGACCATGTACGTTGTCCCTATAACGTGTGTTACGATGGCAACTAGGTATTTCGGCAACACACTAACATAGTGTTACTCGCTATGGGCTGCCTACCTTAACACCGTAACACTTATACTGCGGTCATTACGGGATCAAGGCAACACTCTAACATAATGTCACGCGATCGCCCGCCAATATCGTAACGCACTAACACTATGTTATCACAAAATCCGGAATTTAGATAACGTACGAGCTGGGCCAGCCAAAATAATGTTTTCAAAGAAGATTAGTCATGCCCCGACCAGTTTAACGAATTTAGACCTGGAATTTGGACACATTGCAGATCATGTACTAATCAACACACTTGCCGCCTGCACTTTTTATTTTTTTTTCCTCGAGAGAGATACGACGATCCAAAAATCGTGAAAAATGCAAAAGCGATCAAAACTACTTGGGAAAAAAAAAATCAAAGAGGGCAGGCGGCAGGTATTTTTGCACGTACGGTTCAAAGACGTGGTTAAAATGTCAGAGTAAAACTCTCGAAATTTGTCGGGGCATGGCGGAAATACCATTTTCCCGTAACTACTTGACTTATATATGGAATCGAGTTTTGGTCACATCTCTTGATAGGTGGCGAATTGGGCAACGAGACCTACATCGATCTTCTCCTTGTGTCTTCAGCTCTGTCTCCACCAAATTTCATGTCGATCGAAAATGACATTTTTAATACGAAATTAGAATGAAAAAAATGTTGTTTTCGAGTTTTCGGGGATATCTCGGCGAGATCGAGTCGACAAAAAAATGTGTATTAAATTTTTCATATACATGTTTTGTTTGCACAAGCACTGGTGTGTCAGGGTTGGCGCTTCAAATTTGTGTAGCCTAATTCGCAGTGGTTCACGAGATACGACTTTAGGAAGCTTTGTACGTTTCTTGGCTGGCCCAGCTCATAGTAACGTGATGTTACGATTTTGTTCCGCTGACTCGCAACACTAACATGAAACGTCAAGTGTCACGTACGTTATCCGAGGTGTGAAATATTAATACCTGTTGTAGCTTCTCCACGAGGGTACGATAGCGATGCTACAGCCCTTCGCATTATTTCTTTTGTTTTCTATATTTATTTTGCCGTGGTTGCTATTTGCCTTTGTCTTCCTGTCCCTCCGTAATTTTCTAGGGTTGTCTTCGATTTCTTAGCTATCATACGTACGTATTATTTTGATTTTTGGTATTTACTTTTCTCTTTCCTGGAATCCCGTGTGTGGCACGAAAGCGAAACATAACTGAGTAAGAAGCCCCACGTATCCGTTGTATGGGTGGCGCGCGAGGGGATTTGGACGGAGGAGGGGGAAGGGTTCGTAGGGAAACCGCGGCGGACGAAAGCAGGAAGAAGACGGCAGACAGGGTAGGTACCAGACCGACAAGCTGGTAGAACCTGTCTGTACTACGGATACAAACCAGCCTCGGCTGCCTGGAAGGTGCTTTTGGTGTGCTCCGGCTGCCTGCCCTTTCCTGTCGTTCTTAGTCTTGCTCTGCTTGCGCTGTTTTTCAGTCAATTTCATTTTGTTTCATTTCATTTAATTTTTATTGTCTGTCGCACCTCCTCTGGGAAAATCACGACACTTTATTTCTCTTTATTTTTTCATGCTTTTGTTAGGCTGTTTGATTGTTGATTTGATTTATAATGTTTACGTAGTTTGTTAGTTTCTATGTTTTTTTTTCTTTTTCTTTTTTTCTTCTCTTTTTTCTCTTTGTACCTTGATCGCTAGCAGGGTAGGTCTTGCCTGTCGTATATGGCATTGCATTGTCTGCTTTGCTTACTGCACTGAGCGCAGTATCTCTGTGTCGTAGTTTTGTGACCACATAACTGCTGCCTTTTTAGGATGACGAATCGGCACGGACACTGGGTGTGCTGGATGTCGACGGGTAGAAACGAAGTTTTAATGTGAAGAATGCACATACGTAGTCACCACAAGAAGAAACAAAGACCGCAGCGACGAACGCTCAACAATATTGAACACACAGGGAGAATAGAAGTAAGAGTAATAAATCTTAAACAACTTCGACAGAACCAAAACCAGAGGCAACACGCTAATATACGAGCGGTCACACCGTCGGCGCCGTGCACCTCTGGGGGAGCTGCGACGGGCAACACATCAAACATAAATAATGCATGACAGGAAAAGCCAAAATTAAAATCGTCCAATAAAACAGACCTACCAGCCATCAAACTAGACAAGACATTGCACAAATATATCCACACAAGCGTGAAGTAAAAACGAAGCCAATCCCAGCCAATCCACATCACAAATCACATTTGAATCGGCGGTAGAAGTTTGCATTTGTGCTGTGTATAGCTTAGGCAGGGTCTAGCTTGTAGTCGTCGTGGTTCCGTGTTTCCGGGTTCCTGTAAAGCTAGTATTGGGTGTGACTCATTTGGTGTGTTGGTTGTTACGTAGAGAATAGAAATACATATATTAGGAACTTCAAAACGTAGAAGGATGGCTATTGGGTAAACATTTCTGAACCTAATGCCACCAGCTGAGTCATATCCTTCACAATTTTACCAGTCGTGTTAAGTCAAACAGTATATGGGGGGGTTGTGTGGGTTCTATTTACCGGATAAAATACCCGGAAATCAGTACAATATTACTACCGTTCGTTCACCCCATTTATATGGAGAAGCTCCTACACATTTGCTGTATCGCATTTGGTTGTAATGAGGAGATATTGATGCTGAGAAGGGCGCAGCCCTTCGAAGCATCAATAGATGCTCTTCATAATGGTTGGGTATGTGCCCGTGGGGGTGTACCCCCCTGGTCGCGAACGGACACAAACGGACAAAAAACAGTTCTGAAAGCTGCCGCAGCGTGGCTTTATTTAAAGAATCCTTAATATTGAGGTTTGTCTGTCTGTCTGCTCGTCTGTCTGCACTTCGCACTTCGTCTGCACTTCGTTCGCTTTGCTTTTTTTTGGCGCGCGACGCGTACACTGAACCGATTCAGACACGCTCGGGACTGATAGAGGCCCGCTATTTGTGCCGACCGTCCTGTGCTATTCGTGTCGAAAGCCGTGCCGAGATCGGAGAGCTAGGCGGTAGTGACTGCCCTAAACTGTTGCCAGTACCAAATTGTGTCACTGGGATTTCTCGGCAGTAGAGCAAACTAGCAGTAGTATATAGCAACGATGAGGAGACATGTCAAGCAAGGCAAAACATGCGCTGTCAAGGGTGTAGGGTGGCGTGTTCCACACTAAAAACTAGTTGTTTGGTGACAGTCACGGCATGTCAAGGCTGTCAAGGGTTGAAACTGAAGACCACATTTCTCGGCAGTAGAGCAACAACGGTGATGATCGGACGAGAAGAGGAAGACCATCATCGCACACAGCACACACACCACCATCACCAGCAAACACCACAACGACGACCATCACCACCACCGCCACCACCCCTGCCCCACGAGCCGCAGGAGCACCAGAAGTTGTTGTTGCTCGTAGTGGCTGGTGGTGGTTGGTGGTGGCTTCGTCCCGTGGTTTGGTGGTGGTTCCTGGTACGCACTCGTTCAGCAGCAGCAGCATTTTGTTTTTTTTTTCCATCCCATTTCTTATCTGCTGCTGCTGCTGAGAGATGCACAAAACAAAAAGACAATAAAACACGATTTCTGAAATGATACAGATTTTACGAAATACGAGCAAAAAGACAATACAAATAAAAACGAATTCTGAAATGATTCAGATTTCTTAGTTTGCATTTTTCTCTGTACAAGGTTTTTGCGCTGACACGCATCGCTTAACAATAAATGTTGGTGGGTGGTGTTGGTGATTGTAGGACTACCAGCCCAGGGACCAACCGACCTGATACCTGATACAGATTTTACAAAATACGAGCAAAAAGATCATACAACAAAAACGAATTATGAAATGATTCAGATGTATTTGTTTACTGGTACATTTTTCTCTGTACTCGTACAAGGTTTTTGCGCTGACACGCATCGCTTAATTAACAGTAAATGTTGGTGGGTGGTGTTGGTGATTGTGGGACTACCAGCCGAGGGACCAACCGACCAACCCAGTAAATCTCTCACCCACCACGCACACCCATCAATTACCTGCCGGTCAGTAAAAAAAGGTTTATGTGCTGACCCAAATCGCTTAGAATAAAAAACGATCCCATCAATGACAATTAATTGCAGGAACACAGCAAAAAGAGAAGAGCCGCCAACGCAGTAGCTTAATGCAGTTAGGAGTTTGACCACTTGAAGGCGTCTGTCACGCTCCTCATTCCCACCGTTCTTGTAATGAGGAGATATTGATGCTGAGAAGGGCGCAGCCCTTCGAAGCATCAATAGATGCTCTTCATAATGGTTGGGTATGTGCCCGTGGGGGTGTACCCCCCTGGTCGCGAACGGACACAAACGGACAAAAAACAGTTCTGAAAGCTGCCGCAGCGTGGCTTTATTTAAAGAATCCTTAATATTGAGGTTTGTCTGTCTGCTCGTCTGTCTGCTCGTCTGTCTGCTCGTCTGCACTTCGTTCGCTTTGGTTTTTTTTTTCGCTTTGCTTTTTTTTGGCGCGCGACGCGTACACTGAACCGATTCAGACACGCTCGGGACTGATAGAGGCCCGCTATTTGTGCCGACCGTCCTGTGCTATTCGTGTCGAAAGCCGTGCCGAGATCGGAGAGCTAGGCGGTAGTGACTGCCCTAAACTGTTGCCAGTACCAAATTGTGTCACTGGGATTTCTCGGCAGTAGAGCAAACTAGCAGTAGTATATAGCAACGATGAGGAGACATGTCAAGCAAGGCAAAACATGCGCTGTCAAGGGTGTAGGGTGGCGTGTTCCACACTAAAAACTAGTTGTTTGGTGACAGTCACGGCATGTCAAGGCTGTCAAGGGTTGAAACTGAAGACCACATTTCTCGGCAGTAGAGCAACAACGGTGATGATCGGACGAGAAGAGGAAGACCATCATCGCACACAGCACACACACCACCATCACCAGCAAACACCACAACGACGACCATCACCACCACCGCCACCACCCCTGCCCCACGAGCCGCAGGAGCACCAGAAGTTGTTGTTGCTCGTAGTGGCTGGTGGTGGTTGGTGGTGGCTTCGTCCCGTGGTTTGGTGGTGGTTCCTGGTACGCACTCGTTCAGCAGCAGCAGCATTTTGTTTTTTTTGTCCATCCCATTTCTTATCTGCTGCTGCTGCTGAGAGATGCAGAAAACAAAAAGACAATAAAAAACGATTTCTGAAATGATACAGATTTTACGAAATACGAGCAAAAAGACAATACAAATAAAAACGAATTCTGAAATGATTCAGATTTCTTAGTTTGCATTTTTCTCTGTACAAGGTTTTTGCGCTGACACGCATCGCTTAACAATAAATGTTGGTGGGTGGTGTTGGTGATTGTAGGACTACCAGCCCAGGGACCAACCGACCTGATACCTGATACAGATTTTACAAAATACGAGCAAAAAGATCATACAACAAAAACGAATTATGAAATGATTCAGATGTATTTGTTTACTGGTACATTTTTCTCTGTACTCGTACAAGGTTTTTGCGCTGACACGCATCGCTTAATTAACAGTAAATGTTGGTGGGTGGTGTTGGTGATTGTGGGACTACCAGCCGAGGGACCAACCGACCAACCCAGTAAATCTCTCACCCACCACGCACACCCATCAATTACCTGCCGGTCAGTAAAAAAAGGTTTATGTGCTGACCCAAATCGCTTAGAATAAAAAACGATCCCATCGATGACAATTAATTGCAGGAACACAGCAAAAAGAGAAGAGCCGCCAACGCAGTAGCTTAATGCAGTTAGGAGTTTGACCACTTGAAGGCGTCTGTCACGCTCCTCATTCCCACCGTTCTTGTAATGCAGGAGGAGACATACCTTGTGGTACGACTCAGCATACCCAAGGTGTGCGTCTGAAATGCCGTATTAATCTCACAGGCTGGTTCGAGCCTACCGCCTCAACTTCCAATGTCGACGCCATGTTTTATACTTAGATCTTCAAATATAGAAAACTTGTATTACAGGCCCCTGCTGGGCGTTTCCGGATACGTGTGTTTGTGTGTTTGTGCTCCAGCAAACGTTTTTTGGTATTCTTGTGAAATCCGATTTTAAGGTAGTCAAATTTTCTACGAATATATCACGAGCACTATAAAAAACGTCCGTGGTCGCTTTGCCAGGGGCGTAGAAAATGCGTGGGTAAATGTTGGGGTGCGGTATATGTGTTGAGCACGGAAACGCGTATGATCTCACAACTACCTTGTTTCTGTATGCATTCGATTTAGGGCGTTGAAATATATATATATTGGTCCTGCGCAGTTAGTCCTTCGTGGATTTGCGCAATTTTGTTTTACAGACGTGTTACTTCGGGTCACCTGGAAGCAACTAGGTCAAAAACCAATATGGTTGCTTTTTTTACGGAAACCAATACTATTGTACTAGCCTCTTTGAAAGTCTGTGACTCGTCGGGGTAAATGTTTTTTGGCTATTGCGCCAATAGTATTTCCGCAAAAGGTAACAGGGGGCTGACTGCGGTGTCACCCTCTTTTGCTATTCATGGCGGTGAGTAGGATACACGACCTGTGACATTTGAGTTCATACTGTATGAGGCATCTGTAGATGACGAAGGTTCGGGCTGTACGCTAGAACGAACGCATATACATACAATACTGCCTAATTCATCGAATTTGAACAAATGCTGAAGAAAAAAGAACACCAAAATAGGAAATAATAACAAATGTACAAGAATAGGAAGGATCAAATGCATGACCTCGATCGTGAGGCAAATTAGTAGTACATTCCTCAAGACGCCTTTTCATTTCTGGGATAATGTCCCGCGGGACTCAGTTCCCCACGATACTAGTCGGCCATATGTTTACGGGATCTGGCCCCCGCGTCACTCGACAGGACGGGATTTAACCAATTCAGGCCCAAACGACGTATTTTGTACGGGAATTTCTCATCACAGGATTCGACGGTATTGTGGGGAATCTTCTCACCGTGGTACTAACCAGGACAGGATCCCGCAACAACTGCACTGTTTGGTAATTATTGTGTGGGATACGAAACTGATAGGTATTGGAGGCGGCTACAAATATACTTGTTTCACGTCACTACTGTATTTTGATGTCGTCCTCAACCAGTCGAGCTGGCAGGTGCGGCTACATAAGTACCATCAGTTGCTACGCACACAGCACCGACGGACTCGTCGCCCGCGGCAGGCGCTGCTCTATCACTAGCAGCAGCGTGGTTAGTGCTCACGCTGCCGGGCTCTTCTCGTCAGGGCTGTCTGTGTTGTCGTGGTTAAAGCTCGCGCCTGTTCTTCTCCTTCCGTTTCTTGATGAAAGACGAATATTTTTCTTCGGTTGTTTCGCGTTATACTGTAGGGGGAGACATTTTCGCGTTCCGTCAGCAGGATTCCATTGTGTTTGTCAACGTTGATATATTTTTCATCTGGTTTACAGTAATGGTAGTACTATTAACACTACGCTTTTCGTTTGCAAAACAAACAGAAGGAAGCAGCAAGCATCGCACGTGATAATTCACCAGGCAACCGTGCACTTGTCGCTACTCTATTTAGTCCCTCCTTCTTAGCGGGGAATACATTTTCAGTTATTTTTGGTTGATAAAACAGGATTTTGGACTGAACCCTACCTACTGTATTCAAGATGTCCTGACTCGCCCGGGGTTTGGTGTCAGGAACGGGATGTATGAACCCAAGCAGGACGCGTTCATTCGCAAAAGAGATTTACATTATTCCGTCGCGTAAACACGGTAGCTTGCAACTCGTGCGGAATGCGTTGTGCTGGGACTGGATATCGCAGTTATCACGAGACCATGAGATTATCCGGAGGAATGCCTTGCAAAATGGACAGAGCGGTAACTGGATCAACCAGGTAAATCTTAAATTTCCAATATTATACGAGAATACCGCATACTGGACGCAATTGATGACATGACAGAGGACATGCGATTGGTGTAAGGACATCCCAACCATACACAAAAAAAACATCACGCTATATATGGAGTGAGCACGTGAAATACGTCAAGAGGTCTACAAGTCGCGCCTTTTGATGGCTGCCATAGAAAACGCTTGAATCGTATGCCTTGGTCTGCCTGGTTATCCCGCCATTCCACTGCTACAGCAGCGCTACTTCGTTCGTGATATCATAGTATAAGGCCAACAATGCCACGCCTTGTTCCACGACAGTATCACCAAAGAGAAACCATAAACTGCAGCAGCAGTGGATACTTAAACCCGTCACATCAATCACACACAGTCGTCTTCCCGCAAGTTAAACCTATATTATGACCCTCATGCCGTAATAGCTTGATTCACATTCCTAGACCCGACACCCCACTCCGGCTAGCTCGCTGCACTAGGTAGGAGGACACGCATACATCTACGTTTTTCCTGTGTATTTCACGTATTCTCAGCGTTTTCGATAACACGCGATCGATTTATGAGAGGGGTACGGGTTATGAAAACAAACTTCTTCAAGGTGTCGTAGATGGGGAAAGCCAGTTTGATCTCCGTTATATCCAGACGATACATATCGACCACGCTTAACGCGTAAACGAAAGCGTTTATTAACACGATCCTTTAATCGATTGAAGTTAATAGATAGCCTAGAAGGACATGAAAGAAAAAGGTTAAAAACAACCAGAAATAGGAGATACAGACAAAGAAAAATGAAAAGATGTTACAGCAAGGCAGACGCGTAACCCCGCCTACCGCAAAGGACTGCAGGGGGGGAGTGAGAACATAGCGACAGGCGAAACATATCAAACGAGTCGGTAATAACGGGAACCGCGAAGGAATTTAAACGGGGGAAGAAATAGACGACTGTGAATGAGAGTAATGAGGACATTGGCAGGGGATTAGGCCCACGTGGGAGAAACATGGAGTTTGGTTTGGAATCACCTATATCCGCCGTTATCACGAGGAGGTTGCCCCTACTGGCTGCTTCCAAAGTGAGTGAAGATAGAGATCCCGGCGTTTGTGCCTTTGCCGCCTACTCACAACGCCGTGATGTGGTAGCAGCAGACTGCTTTGCGAACAAAACAAGTACTGTCTGGTTGAACCAACTACCCTAACCTTTACTGCTGTGATGCAAGATCTGACCACGGTCGAACTTCGTCACCTGTGCATTGTTCATACAGCATGCGATTCGTGGCCATGGCGATGCTGGCGTTCGTGCTGAACATATGCGTCATGTGTGCAGCAGACTCAGAATCATGCCCTTCGGATACGTTCGAGATCAGCATCACCTCCGCAGCCGATCTTCGAAACTTCACCGACTCACTGGCTTGCGTGGGTGAAGGTAATTTCAACATCGCGTGGCATTCGAACCTTGCGATCGAGGAGAGGATCGACGTGTCGGACGGGAAGAACGTGACAGTCACTGCAGACGGGTTTGACGGAGACAATGCCCCTGGTGTCATCATCGAGGCTGGAGGTGTTACTGGCATATTCTCTGTGTCTAACGGGTCCACTCTCCGCCTCAACAACATTGGGCTCGAGGGAGGAAATGCACAACAAGGAGGGGCAGTCGCTGTTCGTTCTTCTAGCGCCTTGTTTGTATTTGGTTGCACCTTCACACAAAACAATGCTTCAAATGGAGGTGAGAAACCACGATCAAGGTGTGATGCTAACTTCCACGGTAGAGCCCAGTCCAAACCACGAGTCCGCGGGGCCATATTGGTTGCAGATGCCTCCGGTTGAAAGAGCGAAAGCCACAACCTGTGCCCGCTACTTTCACCACATGCAATAGCTACGTATATTTGACGTATTCCATATACATGTGTCCGTCATAATCAGAGCACGAGGGTGACATATCTCATTTGTTCTTCATGGACTACTCCAAACAAGGGACCTGCTGCTAACGACGAAACTATGTCCCGGTCAACCACAGGCCAGGCAAGGAGTCAACACTCGCAGGGCGTTTCTGTAAGCAAGGAACACTTTTATTTCGATTGAGTTTGAACGACCCACTTTCAGGTACTCCCAGGGCCAGAATGTTTAATCCTTCGCAAACCAATGCGAAGAAGTGACTGCGCGGGATCATTTTCAACCAGATGTGTGGCCAAAGTGTGATCTGTAGTGTGAACGGAACCCAAGTAAATATGAGTCAACGCCCTTTGTTTCGCACTTTTATCGCACAAAGGTTTTTGGAGATCTATCACGACTGCTTACATAGGCTTTGTATGAGTCCCTGCAGAGCCGTTGTTGAATCGGTTGTTTTTGGTACCTGTGTTTGCCTGAGATGTTTGAATGTCCTAACGCACCCTAATCTCGCCAAACATACAACACTACATAGCGTAAAGCGTCACCAAAACATTACGTTTTGTGACGGGTTGACAGCGGTTCACAAAACATGTTTACAACGTTTCACAGTCAATGTTCAAATTTCGACATATACGTTGGGTGCGGGAAGATTTTGGGGTCGTAACCTGCAACCATCCTGTTTAAACTAGGCTCGAGTGCCGCCCACTTCACCGTAATGATGTATGGTCCATGATTTGGGACTGTTCGTTATACATTAACGGGTCATCTTGCTGCACGTACAATTGACGAGAGATCGAGGTTGCTTTCATTTGCGCTGTGAGAACAGTGGGCCGGCTGTGAGAGATCAAACAATCGATGAGCTAGGCATGCATGTAATAATGCATTATAGTTTATTTTGTCTAGGCCACAGGAGCTACAGTCGACGTACGATATCTATCCAGACTCTACTACGCTCTACGTCAACATCGATAGGATTTCCAAGCAAAGGAAAATCACAGGCTGTTCAAGCATCTTCGGTGGTGCTGCTTAGTCCCAAGAGAAAAGGTGCTGCTAAGTGGTTGGGACATCCCATGGCCTCGCCCATGCGAATGATCATGGCATACCCTGTAGTGGAGACGATGGCAAATTAAAGCTCCATGGTATAGTCAATGGCATCAACCACAGGCCCGTGGACGGTGGTATGCACCGTTTTATGGAAGGTACGGAACTCATGGTGTAGTATGTGATGCTCTCTGAATCACGTCAACGTGTATGCCATGGTTCTCTACCACCGCAACGTGGGCATTTCGTTCATGGCTATTCAACGTAAAATGCCATGGAAATACCCCTGCCTGGCTCTATGGCTTATGTGCTATGAAATACTGCGAAACCGACACCCCGCTACGGGTGTGGTGTGGGGTATACTCGTGGCCGCGTTCATAGGACACACCTGGACTGATGCCGTCGTATGTACGATAGACATATCTTGATTCGGTTTAGTTTCGGTGGCCGCTTAATGGCACGTATCATGGACCATTGTTGGTAGAATGTTTCATGGAAGAACCGGTGGGGCATTTTACCACCATCAGGCACACCGTGACAAATGTCAGGGCATCGTGGAAAATTCATAATCCTGACTATATTCCGTGGTGTATACCGTGGAGTACACCCCTACATGGAAAACTCCACGAGGCATCTCTCGGTGTATACCGTGGTGTAGCCCACGGATATATAAATGTATGGTGTGACCCGGGGGGTGTTCCACGCCGAACTCCATGGGCTGACCCCAGCGTTAACGTCGGCCATAGGGCATGTGTCAGCGTGTTACATGTTGATGCCATGCCATCGACCACGGGTCGGGGTTAACCATGCCATCTATTATTTACATCCGCGGCTTACGCAATGGGTGCAGAGGGCCGAGGCGCATTGTCCCATGACAGGCTTCTCGTCGTTTATTGTGACAGCAGCAGAAAGCATGCTGCACAAGCAAGTCGCTGGCATCGCAGCCCTTCGTCTAACTGAGCGTCGTCTCGTCCCTGTAAAACAATGATGTCAAGTCCGCAGTCAGGGTGTGGGCTTGTCTTGTCGTGTGTGTGGTGTTCGAGACAATAGACTATCATCCTCCAAAAATTGGATGGAGCTGTAACTCTCTCGACACACCAGCCATCCATGGTAAAACTCTCCTACAGGTCGGAATATTTCCAATCAACTTGTAAGGCTTTATATTCCCCGGGCCTGTATTTGGTAGTCACATGTTTCGCCGCCAGTCGGCTCCACAGCAGGTTTGAGATGTCCGGCGCTGGTCATCCCGCGGACCACGGCAGAGCCGCTGCTGCAAGGGCACCTGTACGAGGCAATTAGGAAGGGCCTCGGCGAAAGCTCAGCAGGAATATGGCCGGGACAAGCGCAAAACGTGAGAGTTCATCAGGCCTGCTCGTGCGTCGCTGGCTTTCCAGCGCGACATGCCCACAACTCCGCCATGCGGTGCTATCTAAGGAAAGCTGCTAGTCTCACGAGAGCTCGACAGCGCATAACAGGCCAACTCACAGATGGCCAAGAAAGAGGCAGTTTGCGAATCGGCGCCTTGTGGCTGTAGAAATCGCTCAATTGTCAAAACCAAAAACAGGCTTCAAGTTTTGTGGTTTCGGGCTTTGTCTCGGCACATTAACCCATACCATACGCGCTTGTGTACTCGGGAGATACATACACTTGAACAGAGTATGGAGTATATGTCTGGTTCTTTGGTTGCGAAATGCTGAGCAAAGTACAACGGTACCTGCGAATCTGCAACTACTACTATTTGTACCTTGTTTGACATTCACCACTCAAAACACTTGGCATATACTCCATGCTCTGTTCAAGTGTATGTGTCTCCCAAGTACACAATCCGGTATCGAATGGGTTAATAAATCGAGAAAACCCACGAGATCATATGGTTTGAGGAAGGGTAAAAATAGCTTTCGCAAATCCAGCGACTACTTCATCCACAGAGCGCCGACTCGCAAACGGACTACTTCTTGGTCATCTGCGAGATGCCCTCCTGTGTGCTGTCGAGCTGTCGTCAACTAGCAGCCTTCCTCGGGTAGCACGGCACGGCGAGATTTTGGGCATGACGCGCTGGAAAACTACCCGCGCACGAGTAGCCCCGACAAAAATTCTCGTGTTCAGCTTCCCGCTGACTGAATCGTGTTGATGCTTCGCCGGGGCCCTTGCTTTAGGTCTTGTACAGGTGCTCAAGCAGCACCGGTTTTGCCGGTGGTCCGTAAGATGACCGGCACCGGGTAATCCGAACCTATTGTTAAACGATATGAGATACAACTGTAGTAACAAAGTCCCGCCCCGGGCTATGTAAAGCCTTATAAGCTCATTCTAAATATTTTGACCTCTCCGAGAAGATCAGTTGTTTTTTTCGGGAGTTAGAGCTCAATCCGGTGTTGGAGGAGCATAGCCCATATGGGCTCGAGATAACTCGGTTGATACAAACATGCTAACCCATGGATATTTGAGTAGGACAGCTGTACAAGGGGAGCCATATAGTACGTGTATTAGGCGAACAATCGCTGGCGGGGTGTCGCAACATAAGTAATAGCAGCCTACTGACCAGGGGACACTTGACATATTCGACGTAGGACTAAAGGGTTAGGGACCGGGAATTAGGGGCCGGGAATTAGGGGCCGGGAATTAGGCTTATACACCTGCCCTATAGCCGTTGAAGCATTATTATCAGGGGGACGTAAGGCTTGAAGGTCAGATAAAGACGTATACACGCGAGAAAGGAATGCAGTCTATGGACGAGCATGAAATGACTAGTACATGCTTTAAAACCGTTCCCTCAGTTGCATGCAGGCGACGATTGCCGGCCGTCTTCCTTATTCTAGGTCTTCTTTCGCATACCATTATTATTGCTCTTCCGCGAGAAAGCAATACCATAGCACGCCAACGAAGACAAGCATGTTCAGTACGTAGACAATGTTGCTCGTGGTGCCCGAAATCACCCACGCACCGCGCACAAGGTGTAGGTTTTGCCCTTGAAATAATTCGTGGGCATCTTAGTCATGGTGCTGTATGTTCAATACACAGTTATGGGATAATATGGCTACTAGAAGCCCCCAAACGACTCTAGGAGGACAGCGAACAGCTGGGAAAAACTAAACAAATGTCGCTGCAAATATGTACCCTTTTATAATATGTACTGTAGCGTCTCAGCGGAATGTGTATACTTCAATAATATGCACATTACCAATCGGATCATAAATATTGAGGCGCTTTCGGCTTTAGACCAATTTATGCAGGAGGTGTGTGTGGCTTCTCCGGAGGAAACCATGACTGGAGTACAAGCGTTAGGTACATGGACGGTGGCCGAACACCAAGAGGTGGCCGAGGGATGCGCACATGCAACGAGAGGGCTCACCGTTCAACACTTTGGATTGACTTAAACGATGGTGCCGCCATTTTTGTTGATCTCTCTGCCCTTATGTCATATAAATATGGTCTTATAGTTTCACCGGCGATGACAAAATTGTTCTCGGTGAAACCTCCCGAGCAGATCCGGCCATATGATTTACCCAGACTCCGTGAAATGACGCTGTGGCGGAGGTTGCCCTGATGCGAAGTTCCCTTGTTACCTATGACGGGAGACCATAGTAGACAGGACCTACGATATACACCAAAACCTATATCCTTACTTTTTTTACGATCAATATTTGGTCCTATTTACTAGTATTTACTATACCCCCCCGTAATAAATGACGGTCCTGTATAATGTATAATCGCGATCAAAACCTTGGGTACGGGAGTGTCGAGAGACAGCCAGTCAATCACTGTCAAACAGGGAGCTAAATGAAACGGGAGACAAGTAGAATACACTAAGAGGCTTGATATGTGAAACTGACCAGCCAAAGTTCCGATCAGATAGGGATCGCTCACCGAAATCAACATCGAACCACTTAAATCTACCAACGGACCCTCAACCGACAACGGCCGATTCTCCTAATTGAGAATTGCCTTTCCGATGAGAACGAACAGCGATTTTGAGTACTTTGTTGTTTTTCAAGTGTGATACTTCGCGTACAATCAAAATCTAACCTAGAATATGTTCGTCGATCGTACGTATCGATTCACGAACGACAAATCAAAATCAACCTTGACAGACTCGTAAAACAGAGGATACAAGGTACTTGACATTTATGGGCGAGGTATCTCGCCCATAAATTCGGATTTTATTGGATCTTCGATATTTCGAGACAGCCCATGCCAATTTCGTTTATTGTTCGTCTACGACGGCTGTCACAATATATAATAGGACACAGTATATTTTTCGACTGTGGGGGAAGTACATATATTGCAGCTAAAAACCCAATAGTTTCGATTGCCATTCTCATCAGAACGGCAATTCTCAATGCGGAAAGTTAGCTGTTTCACGGAACGTTTTGGTAGACGAACTCGTCGATTTTCCAATTCCGAAAACCCCACCAAACGAACAATCAATAATACACGAAATACAGTCCATGGCATGCAAATCACCAAGTTGTCGACCCTGTGCTTAGCTGGTATAGACGGTATTATATTATGTATTGTCCGCAGCTGGGTGTAATTGTTGTTGCCGCTCGACTCCAAGAACCTATCCACGTACTTGTTTCCATGTGTAAATCACCCATTTGCCTGCTTCGAAAACAGCGGCAGCTAACACGTTTAAGTTCCATGCTCCCTCGGGTCCGGAGCGTTAACCTAATGCAATGATAATAGAAACGGAGTAAGTCGTTTGGAAAATATACAACCTTCAAAATGGTCCCCCCCGGAGCTTAGCGGTTTTGACAGTACATTGGGGTTTGGAACTATTACCCCCGACCAGATCAGTGCGCACCTTTGATGTGGGACGCAATAATTAACCGTTGACTCCACGGACCGTTTACTTATGTTGCGGAGAAACATTAGATTGAAGGTCGGCAGTGAAATATATTGTTGCGATCGAGGTACAATGATGCTGTACCCGTTGCTTCCTTTACACGACTTAGTTGTAGTTCGGTTCTAAAATAGAATTCCCCTCATCCAAAAGTCCGGAGCAATAACATGCAATGGTGTGGAATGCTGTAGGCATTTTAGAGGGAAACTGCCTGGTTCTTACCGTATCAAACACGTGATAGTTGAGGCGAAAACGCGATATGTGGGAACCTTGCTCTACAGCACCATTGCAACAGCAGAAAGTATGACCATGATTGGAGTATGGCTTGAGTTCTGTGAACATTGTTTTCTTTTTGAGGGTACGTATTTACCGTGTTGGCCATTGCCATAGATAGGCCAGCTGTTTGCCCTCGCCAGCCTCTAGAATGCAGCGCATTTGAAGGTTTATGTGGGTGCGTTCGATAATTGAGGTACCACCGCTATATCTCATATCGTACAAACTTATAGAGTAGGTAGCTTGGAAATGAAACTGCTCTCGTGCTCATGCCACCCTGTGTACCAGACGACATCGTGTGTGGAGTCACGTTTCGTAGGACCCACAACATCCTGTGTGCCAGGCGATATTGTGGGTTGAGTGACATTTCGCAAGAAGTCAAAACGTAAACAAAGACGATATGACTCTCCACCTCGGCAGCCTCCATACCTTGGAATCAAGCTATCACATAATTGCGACACCACTCATGTCCATACAGCATGTACGCTGTGTGCGATGGGTGAGGTGTTGGGAGCGGCGTCGGGGAGTGGGGTTCTATAGGTTGATCACGGTGTTGGACGTTTTGGTTTGTGAGCGTGATCTTGCGGTCCACGTTTCCCCACATTTCGAAACGCGGGTAGCCCAGCTTCGTGTCAGCGGCATTTACCACTGGAATCTCCTATCAAGCTGACCGCCGGGAAAACGTCGCTGGTGTCCTGCTGTAGCACATGTTATGGCTAGGTCAATTTTCTGCGCCGACGTCCTGAGCTTCCTGCGTAGTATATTATGTACTTGGTAGGTAAAGTTGAATGTGACACTCGTACATACTGTGCCAGGTATGCAGTCTCGAAGATCGCAATGCTGGTTTGGTAGAACTGTCCACTTGATATTCAGTATATGTTTCATTTGCGGTACCAAAATAAAACCAGTTTTAAAGAAGCTTTCACGAGACAGAACTAACCGTAATAATGTCCCTAATATGCAAAGCCCTTTAGCATGCCTTGTAGCAACACTTGCTTATTCTTCGATTTTCTTCCTGCTTGGTTTTACCGGCATAATTCCAGTGCAGGTGTGTTACCGAAGTTGATCGCTGTCAAACATTACCATTGTGTTTCGCGTTCCAACTGCGCGCGGATTAAAAAGCATGTTTGTTTACACCAGACTAACCTCCCCGGATGTCAATAAACAGGTACTTTATTTGCGTCCAATTCGTCCATCTATGTCAATTGCAGCACCCAGTTTGGATCAAATACGGCGCCATACGCAGGCACGTAGCTTTTCCGATTATCCCAGCTTCATCAGATTTTGTTGCCATCTCAAGATATTTCATGGCGTACTAAACTGGCAAGTTCGCGCTATTTTATCCCCTCTGTCGTTAGGGGTGAACGTTAAGGACGCGAACTATACTGTTTCCAGATGATACCAAGCAGTGTATTGGCTGTTGAGGGATTTTCTCGTAGATTTACATTCCACGAGGTTTACTCGGTTGTCACGACGCGACATCTCGCCCCTTTTCAAACCTGATTGTTCACTTCTTTCTTGGTTTCGTCTAAATTCCCCTCACATGAAAATTACTTGCACTGCTACACCTTCACCAGATCGCCAATTTCCGTGAGTTAGGTTTGTGGTCTAATAGCAGAAACATCTACCACCTTGCCCTCTGCGATACATGTTGGGTTTGATCCAGAGAAAACTTGCACATTTTCTGGGTTCGAGTCGACATGTCATATAGGTAGCGTACAAACAATACAGGCGCAACGTCACACTTTCCTCGAGCAAAGGGCACTGAAACTGTAATGGCGTTTCTAGCATAAACACTATAGAAAGCACCAGGGCGTGCCGGTTATTACGCATAAAATCGCAGACTTAGTGTTCAAACACGAAACAGGCATGTACAATTTAGGTGTTATTACCTCACCCACCCTTACATGTGTGTTCAACAGTAGGTTGAAAACAGCCCGCGCTCGGTTTTCGATTTCACTGGCCGTACGGCAGGGCGAGGAAGGAGGGGGGTAGTAATGTTTTTCTTGTCTTAGTCATTTGGCAATTGACCACGTATCGCTTTCGAGACGGAACACCGTTCGTACTCCTAATAGAGACCCTTCCAACAGTTGGGCGCTCATTACGTTGTTTCTATATACATATACACGTCTTGTTAATCCTACCCCGTTCGTTTTTCGCTGCCTTGGGCCACCATGGATATCTTTAGATTGCGATTGTTTTGTCGCTACTATACAGCATGCCAAAGGTATCTGTGTCAGATTTGGCTATTTCCCTCATCTGCCCCCCTACCACCTCTTCTGTGTTTCATATTGTACCACTACGTGGGTAATATTCTCTATTGCTTTCCCACGAGGGTACATCTGTGCATCTACTCTATCCACCTTCCACCTACGAGTATGTCTTCTTCTCCCTGGCAGGTCCAGGTCCCCTACACGAAATCGTAGTTCGGGCGTTATCGCGAAGTCGATTGGGTCGTGCAAAACAAAATGCATTCCTATGCCTTGTCTTGACCTCCCGTATATCTCCAAGTGTTTCTCCCGTTGCACTCTATTTCTTAGCGCTAGTCTTTCCTAGTATTTCTATCCTTTATTTTACTTCTGTATTGTATTCCCAAATATTCTCTATGGCCGACATCTCTCTTTGGTTTCCAATCTGTCCTACCTACTTTCTCGACGCCCACATCCTACCTTATTACAGCTCACCCTGTAGTAACGGGGGTATATACTATATAAAATGTACTATTTAACTACGTACCAGGTAATAATGTACTACTCTAGATACCCCGTTTTCGCTACCACGCTTGGCGGAGTGGCTCTGCACGTCACCCAAATTACAGTTTGTATTTGTTTGTCGCAGAGTAAAAAACAGTCGCACGGCGGTGCATATCGCACATATACAATATCCTCGGAAATAGCGATACCATTACATATGGTACGTACGTCCAGTACTCACTCAGCCGCGTGGCTCTGATCGGCTGAACATGTAGGACTTAAATGGCACCCCCTCACCGTAGCAGCTGTTTTAATACTCCAACACCACGCCCGATCAGGTATGTGGGATACCTGTGTCATACATACAGGAATTCGGTTAGTACATGTGGTCTAGTTGAAAAGTACTTAATGGTTGGTTAGTGGAAGCTCCTGGGAATGGTGCCAATTATTCGATATGTGTTATCTATTGTTGGGGAGACGGCGCCATGTCATGAAAATGGTAGAGTTTCAACATCGTTCAAACAGTAGTAGCTCGGGCTCTAAAAGAGCGGACACGTGCATACCAGGTGATAGGGCCAAATGTGATACGCCTCGTATATGATCGGCAACAACGTTTCCTGTGCTTCTACACTTTTTAGCTAGGAAAATACTTTTGCTTGATAGTGATATCGCTCATTCCCACCGACAGCACAAAGTGTCAATGGCAAGGTGCTCTTCTGGTGTGGCGAATTTGACGAGCTATGTCCGTCGTGGGACAACGATTGTCTAGCTAAAGGGTTTGTGCTGTAATAAAAAGGCACTCATTACTTTGAGCGTGCACCACCTCTTTTCGGCGAATACGTTGAAACTCGCTACCCTTCGAAGCCACGCCGTTGTAGCGTAGGTGCCTGAGTGTGCCAAGGTCTGCACGTAGTAATGATCCCCACGAGATACGAAAAACACGATACATGATGTGAATACTATGTCGGGTAGTCGACAATATATGGGCGAACCACGTAACAAAAGCACCACCTTCGCGGTATCGAAACACATTACTTTCTTGCCCCGAAGACGAACTCCTCTAAACGTATGACCGCCTTGATCTTTGGTTAAGCTATTTCAACGCGCTAGTAGACAACACAACCAGCATTTACCATTAAATATCGCTTCCATTCGTCGAAACACATTGTACTTCAATCCAAAGTATATGTGTTGAGGACAATAGGCTACCCCCCTCGGAGCTCAAACGTCCTGTGACTGGACTAAACATCAAATTCCCATGACTGAGACACTCACCTTGGTTATAAAACCAAAATTAGTATTCAAGACACCGATTGTAATTCAATGGATGTTAGATTGTTCACGCGGTTGAGCTGCTAATCCCGTCGTGACAAACATCCGGGCGGCAGGTGCCATCTACGCCGATGACTCACAAATCTTCATCGACAGCCACACCTCTTTTTACCACAACTCAGCCGAAGGTGAGCTAGAACGTAGACGTTGTTCGGAGTAGTCAATGTATTGGAACCTGGTCATCGCTATTCAGGGCACATAGTATCAAGCCGAATACTGTATGATAACTACACACTGCTACATCTTCAACAAAACATTGAGCACCACAGCGCAGAAACGACGCAAATATATCTACCTTGACTCTTATTCATGTTTAGCAACCATCTCGAGTTACACTTGAATTTCGTGTATGCCTAAAGCCAAGGACCACGCAGCACGAACGAACGGTACACGTTTGCTCACGACCCCTTTGTGATGTACAAAAAGTTGGCGTATCATTATTGATCGAGCAGTCAGACCCAAGCGTTATATTTGCGCCTGCTTCACATGTCCATATCAGTCGACAGGTTTTGATAAGATGTCCAAAGGCATAAAAGGGTTCAGTCCGCGTAATGCTTCCGATAATAATGTATTGGAAATGTAGTTCGGGCTTTTATCGCGCTTACCACGTCCCACATTGTTCATGATATGCACCTACCCAAGGTAATGACGGATGTGATGACCACCAGCGAAGCTGCTACAACTTGTGCACACCGGATACCAAAATAAAAACTGTTGGTATGGCTATTTCCAGCCTTGCAAAAACATAATCGGTGGTACTCCCATATTGGCAGCCGATGGAGCCTGCATATCGTTTATACCATGCCTGAATATTTTGTACGATTCTAGGTTTGTGTTTCTCTGTACGGCATGTATTATATGGGTGCAGGCAGGGTACACCGTGTTTAGCATTTCGCCCTTGAGCCAGTCGGGACAACTTCGCCAGTGTCGCAAGCTCCAGCGTTTTCACAGGTCGTAGTGCGGCGGCTGATACGGTTTGATTGGTCACAACATTCCGCCTCACGTTTAAGTCTGTTTGGAAGTACTTGGGTTCCATTGCCAGAACCGCCAATCACGGAAACAAGGTTCCTGGACATGCACAATGAAAACACAGGTCTGTAACACGCAAGCATGCTGTAAATATAGTCACGTTGGCTTTTGTCGGGAAAATTATCACACTGTCCTTCTACGCGATAGGTGGTGAGCCGAAGGCATGGAACGTTTTCGGGTCGGCCTGCAACATTCACAAAAGCACGTTCCACTTGTTTCGTAGACCAATTGTTGGTTGCATGCCTAGTATGAAAAATAAATACACCTGATCACGTTCACCACTAAGTTGTCCTTGAAACAGCAACGCCACCCCTAATAGCAGAGCGTCTTAGTACTAACACGTGTTAGGGATGTTCAAAAGTATGCATGCATCTGACATATGGCTGCACCCACGATGATAGTGTGAACGCCGTCGGGTGTACGTGTACACGAGCGATCTTGGGCATGTGGATCTGATAGGTAACTGGACGGTATTCTTACCAAGAAACCCTTACACTCTGTACTCGTCCAAATATATTTCAATATCCAGCTTCCTGCTGACAAACTGGGTTGAGCAGCGAGGCATTCCTAGGAAGGATACCTACCGTATGGCAATTGCCTTCGAACGTGAGCAGAACGAACATGTGTTTCTAAAATGATGTACGTATATGTCCACGAAAACTGCACCTCTACAAAATAGGCCAATACGTGAGGGCCTTGCGTTTCGTTGAAGCACTGTAGCAGCCACAACGAACAATGTAATGTGAAGGCGGCGTAACTGGGCGCTTTGACCAGAGCAGCAGCAATGGCGACACCGCCGTATATGCCCCGACATCGTTATACATGGGGTTTCATGACATGCACTGTCATGTGATGCCAGTCGCCCCGGTGGTCTAACAGGTAGCCACGAAGCCTGTTAGGTTGGAGGTCGAGGGTTCGAGTCTCCGTATGGAGGTTTTTGTTTTCAACTGACATCAACTGTCGAGAGCTCATTTGTTTGCGTGGGTGAGCACAATTCGACGAGAGTTTACAAGGGAAGAAAGTACTGAAATATTCTCGCGATAAAAATGCACGGCAAGAACAGTAGTAGAAGAGGAGGGATAGGAGTCTACTTTGTGACCCCGGATCTGAGTTACGACTAGGAAGGAGAGAGAAAGGAAGGGCGAAGACAATACATGGGATGGGGGGAGGGGAAATTGTTTCCCAAACTACGTGAAACCAATTGTTGTCATCCATCCGCGAAACATGGGATATCTGGACTTGCAACCGCCGTTCAGCATGGGTGTGCGTCTATTGACACTGAGCTTGTTGCCGGCCCGTAGAGCAGGTGTAACAGCCGATAAGACAAACTGCATCAGGTATGCCAACGGATAACGACATTTTATATGTCGCTGCGGGTGTAGCGCCGACGGCGTAGATACTTTTGGTATTCGCTTTCAAACACGAAGTACCGTCACATGTGAATCAGTATTTTTCCTGCGCAACGCATTTGTCCAGTGGTCTAAACAGACTATTCGTCAGACAACGAAGAATTGCCTGTCGTTGTCACCTGTTGAATGAGACCGAACGTCCAGTCAACATTTTGGGAATCCCATCATTTGTTTGTGTTGGTTGGCACTGAATAAACACTGGCGGTTGGTCGTTTCTTCTTGCAGGTTGGAGTGTGGAGATTGTGTCATCCTCCACGACCTCCTACTCTGAACGCCAAATCAATGTTACCAGAGTTACAGCCACCACATTGTCCGGAGGTGAGAACGGCAAAATAGGCAATCCATATTTGTGCGGGGCGTATGGATGTGCGGTCCAGGACATGCTGCACACGTACACCTGAAACGTTTTAAACAGTGTATTTGCCCGCGGTTTTTCCCATAATTAGCAACGATACCCGCGAACTGCTCGCATCGAATGACGGTGTGAGTGAAACATGAATCAAACTTGAGAGGTAATGCTAACGGGATCACCGTACCCAGACCATTCCCGTCCACTGTACCCCAAGAGCCCGTTGATGCGTCAGCGGTAGTCCCGGCTTGATCAATTACGCTATGGGCAGACATTGAAACAAACCCTCGTCACCGCCTCAGTTATCGCCGATCAGCATTTTAGGTAAACATGTGTATCTGCGTAGATGTGCTCGTCGGTGGGTGATACATGACTGATGTGTTTCTCAATGTTTCCGTTCGTATCGTTGTGCCCCTTATGTCGTTCCTTTGCCTGCAGCAAATAGCTTGATCGGGGCAGACATTGACGCAAGCTGTGTAACGTTTAACCTGGTACCCGTTTATTGGCGGCACGTACTCGTGACATGTGTCTGCTAAATACTACCAACCGATACACGTGTTAGTTACGTCGGAGAACCGCTGTCGCCAATACCTTACACTTTTCAGTGCAGCCAAAACCGCAATCCGCCATTCGTTGATAGACTCATCCATATTTCGCGAGTTCTTGCATGTACGGATAGGCTTTTGTTTTGTGTTTTTAATACGTTTTAAGCATGTATACGTGTTTCTGGCAGGTATGTGCAGGAACATACGGGATCCGTATACCCACGATACTCGAAGCATAAAACTGCAACCCCATCTGGATCGGAGGAACTATACGGATGCCCACATTGTTTTTTTCTTCGTTTGGCCACCTTTCGCTGTTGAAATATAACGAAGTCGAGCGTTTGAACCTAATCAACGCATGGCAGCCTGCGCTGGTCCGATTCGTAAGTATGGCAGTATCTCCACATTTCCGTGCAAGCTCGAGCGTTACTACACTTCCAGAACGGTGTGGGAGTACACTAGTTGACGGCTTAGGATGCTAGCGTGTCGCGCCTTTTTTTTAGGCTGGTGAGATTGGCTTGTCCAAGCGGCTACTCTGTTTTCCTACCTGGTAACCATTTACTTTGGCTTTGTATCTCGATATTCACTACGAATTACACCGCCGAAACATGATTTAAAGTGTTTTATCCTTTGAGGTACCTCGTACTTCACACCAGATATCATAGTTGGGTGTACTAAAGGTGGGGTTACCTCCCCCTCATAGCCTTTAATTCTGCAATTTGCATTCCGTAGTTGGCGGAAAATAGATTATCGCAGCACCTACAGACTTTCCCTGTTTCATTCATGCTGCACCGTTCTGGCGCCTGGCCGCTGTCCCCCAACTTAGCAGTAACGCTTTCGTGTCCAAAGTAATGTAGCGTGAGAGGCGTAGGTAGGTATGCTCGCCGGGATACGCGGGTACGTACCCGTACCCGACACGTGGATACATCACATGCGGCCGGTGACACCATAGCAATACGCGTAAGATATGTATGGCTCCAATCCTTTACCTACGGATTTAACTACAGTAGGAAGCCCTCCCAAACTATGCCAAGTTAAAGAATACATGTAGTTAAATCCTACAAAGCATTGACCGGGTTTATAGCATGCCGCATGAACGATACCCAGGTATGGAGTACATCCATCAGGAAAATGGTACAGATATTATCGGTATGATCTCATAGCGACATCATACGTTGTCGAGGGTTTGTCAAATTTAAGTACGATCTTCGATAATTTCCTAATGCTTGGGCACGAGTACGTCAGGCGCTCTTCCCCAAACTTTACCCAGGTAAGGGTATACGAGTATATCGCACCTGCTGAAACCTTGAAATAAGGGTACCAATCTTGCTGCTGTCTTGAAGCTAAAAGGTTGAAAACGTCACGAAAGCGTTGACGCGATTTGCTTTGGTTTCAAACAGTTCCGAACGTAACGTGTGAATTGATGGGTACCCTAAGAATGACGCTAACAGCTGCACAAGTATTAGGCGCTGACGTGTGTTTTCCTTTCCGCAGAATTGTTCTTATAGGTCGGAATCAATTAAGACCACAATAGCACCGACCCACGTAAACGTGATTCTGCAGCACTGGTAGTTTCGGTATCCGCCCACGAATTTACAGAATCATGCCATCAGGTTGATCCTCATGAAGGATACCCAACTGTCGTTTCCGTGGGCACACTATATTAAGAAAACAGATGACTCTACGACGTTAAATGTGATAACATCGTCGTTGAGCATGGCCAAGAGACGAACTAACCGTTACGATACTTCAGCGGCAATATGAAGCCTTCACAGGGTAGTGTACTACACGGCTGATGGGGTTCTCATTGTGCACCACGTGGGTTAGTTTACGGAGCCTCGAGCAACATTTGAAATCGCGTGACCGCCCCCGACTCTTTGATCAGCACAATGTAATATATGTACGCGTCCACTCCCGGTATGTGGGTAGTGTTGTGTCTACGGAGCTGCTCGCCGTTCGCTCGGTATTATTTCTAGTCACTGGCAGTTTTTGATTCGAGGTAAGTGTTTCACACCCTGTTTTTGCTTGCGCTTACTGTAGCGTGCCGACATTCGGCTGTATCAGCGACACACATATATTTAAGGTATCCGCAGGTCCCCCCGTGACAAAATGTGCACTCACGCGACATGCCCTTCCCCCCCGCAGGTGCAATATATACTAATGGTTCGGTGGTGTACGTCGACGGCGACACCTCTTTCGCTGGTAATTGGGCTCATTCCCAAGGCGGTGAGATAGTTGATGAATGCTAGGATTGGAGACGGTTCAATGCAGAAACGTATTTATTGTTGCATAACCGCCGCAGAGTACGCCACAATCTGATCTTCACCTACTGGTAGTTCAGGGGTAAAGCCCCGCAGGAGAAACACATCAAAGGCAAAATGAACACGTTCAGCGAATATCACGAGGGTAGACAAACAACTTCCAGTATAACCTGCGTCACCACAGCACCAATAATGACACTGCCCGTCTGGTTGTTTTGATTTCCATGGTACAGCATATTACTTTAAAACTGAAAGTCACTCGAGTTTACTCGCTTGGGTGCACAGGGACCTGCTGGTGTATGCACCACGTGAAGTGAAAATCTTGTACCTGGTTCGGCTGACATGTGTCATTTTTCCTGCAGTAGGTCGGATGGCGTTCGTCACACGATCAACACGTTGCTAGGCAGCCACAGTCCGGGGGAACACCTCACAATTTCTTATCTGACATGTGATTGGTCGTGTCTGTGTGCAGCGGCGATATTTTCTTGATGGCTGAGGGTTGTCAACGCCAGGTCTCAGATCTTCGTATGCTTAAAATCGAGTACCACGATAAACTCGTATCATGGCGTTTGATAATCGTAGGTGAACGTCGCACGATTAAAATTGTCGCTGCAAAGCTGATTGACCGCCATGAGTAGCATTGTATATACCTGTAACACACAACCAACATGCTGCTGAAAACACACACCGCAACGCTATGCTCGTCTGGCCTGCCCTTATTTTGCCGCCGGGTGAGTGCTATCAAAAGTTGGGGACACACTACGCTAGCCTTCATAGCGCAGACTGGTAGTTCATCGTGTTAAGATACGGCTGTTAAGAGTGTTTTGTCTTCGACAATAGTCAACTACGGTGTGGAACACCCGTTTTGACTGGATGCGACCGTGAGAGTAAATTGCAGATATTTGCGTCGAGCAGGCGAAATATTTAGCGATAGACAGGAGACCTACATAGGTGTGTTTTGCCTTCACATCAAACCGTTATGTGTAACCAACTACATCAACCAGTGCACCCACCGTCCGTCCATATTATTACCCCTCAACAATACATAACCTGCGTCGCCGACTGTGCGACAGTGACAACCGAAACCGAAATCACAACCGAATCGAGGTCCAGCAAGTTAATGGCCAACATTCCAAGTACGAGCACGTGGCAAAACAAGCAAGACTAGAAGACACGCACTGAATTCAAACACACGAAATCCATGTGTGGAATGACACGTAATACCAATGACAGAAGAATATCATAAATATTGTATGCATAAACACATACGTACGATATTGAAATCATGCAGAAAAACAAGCACTCCGTCAGAGAGAGAAAAACAGTTTCACGGACGAAACAGCATAAGGAGGAGGAGACCCAACTGAGGACAGTGGGCAAGCACGTAGATTCACACGCCTAAACGTACAGATTAAACAAAAATACTTGTGCTCAAGGCGGTGATGGTAACGTGGTTTCCCGTTTCTGCTTCAATGGCTATCCCGGGGCGTTACCACACATTATCCATTATGTCGGCAATAGCAGTGTCAAGCGTTAGTACCGCCACAGCAGCGCTCCTCCCAGTGACCAACAAGGCAAAAACCGACTACTAGGATTGAAGCGCTGCAGCAGTACACGTTTCATTTTTCATTCGAACCAATAGGTAGGTTGCCACACACGATATATTATTTTGTCATCTGCATTAGTTGGCAGCCGTATGGACACGACGTGCCCCGCTGCCTTTACCCATGTTGCCACTCTTGACCTCCCCGGGTGAGTGGCGTAGGCTTCTTGTCTCTGCCTCGCTCCTGCGCTACTTTGCCATTGGGCAGTCTGACGTGTTTACGACCCCATACGCCACTTCCCATTCCTATTAGACGCTGTCGATCATAACATCGTCTCTAGTGAGATCCCATGTGGAGTCTAGAACAAGATTGACTTGCGCGCGTGAACATGGTGCTTGCCGCACAGGCATTGGTGCCTGCGTACAACATTCCGACTACGGAGGAGGTGATGTTATTTTGCGTACCACCTTGTTCGTAATCAGGCGCCCAGACGAAAGCAAACATACGAATATGGAAGCATCCAGAATCCTACTGGCAGTGAATGAAGTGCTCAAAGTGTACCAATAGCATCATATACACAATAGAGCAAACCATTCCACCGAGAATGGTGCATAAACATAGAGTCCGCGCAGGGTTTTTCTACATGGTAGTAGGTGTACCGGACAAACACGAGAGATAATGCAACATCAATTTCACATAGAGGGGGAAAGTGGCATGGTAGCGTGCCGATCCCATACACACAACCCGCTAATGTGACAATGTACTGGCTACCGCGCTGTATCAAACTAATAATCACCAGCCGAGACGAACGATCTCGCCCCATTCGAGGTGGGTTCCACCTGATGCATGCCACCACAAGGGAGCCCCCCCCCCTCCCCCGGCAACTCTTTGTTTGGCGAACAGGGGGAAGCCAACATAGAATAGTAGTTGCCTCAAAAGGTAGTACCGAAAGCTTCGCTCTTTTGTCTTCCGCGTGCCAGTTTGTATTTGGGTATGGTTGCTTGGTATACTCACAGTAGTATATGCTTTACATTATTTTGGTTTTCTTTGTCATCCGGCAAAACTGCGAGGCCATGTAACCAGTCCATTTGCGATAATCGCATCAACAAAGCCACAATGAGGGCATCCCACGTATTTTATTGCGGTAGGATGCGCAATAAGAGAGCCGAACATCTGGCTTGGTTCATCATCCCACGGGTTCTCGGATGACTTCTCGCTTTCGTAAGTTAATCCCCGACTCGCCTTGATTTTGTTTTGTTTGCAGGCATTCACGGGACGCCTTCCCCTAGGCTGCTTGTCCGCGTCAAGATCCTAGAAGCTCTCGTATTACCCATACCCCCGATACAGGCTTGGCCTCACAGTCTCTGCCAGTAATAAACGTGTTGTTATTTATCTTATGTGAGCCCCGTAACGGTTCATACCGACACGCCTATGATGTCCAGCTCTCCTCGTTCTACGTATCTGAAAAAAAGTTGAGTTGCCGGGCATACGTGGTTCTTACCTGCGTGTCAAGAACAACCGCCACCTCGTAATTACGCCGGCTTGGGAACTTCAACCTCCCGTAGGGTTGTAGGTGCAGCTCCTGCCACGATTCGACACCGCCAACATACATGAAATGCAAGCAAAAAACAGCCTTCAAGCTTGAGCTGAATAGAGTCGAAAATGACAAGTTCAGTACTATCCTGGGTCCCACCAATAGCGGAAGATGGGGATATCACGAGCTTTGTTTCGTTAAGGGACTAGAGCTCGTGCAAGAGCAGAACATGTGCCCCGACCAATCGCACGCCTTGTAACAGGTCAGTAATAGTTAGGATATTTCTTCGCAGGCAGCTACTGTTCTGGTATTCAATTGTTCGGGGTAAACCAGTTCCGGGTACTTCCCGGTATGTCTTCGGGACATTTCGACCAAACATCGGACCGAACTTAAGTCCTCTTGAATTTCAAAGTGGATATTACAGATAAGAAAACTTAGTTCGAGCTGGTGCCGTATATTTTACACGTGCACCCTTCACGGATCAAAATCGACCGCGCCCCATCTAGATATACTCTGACGGTTTACGCATGCGATCTACATGCCCCCCTGCGCAACTGATAACAAATGTTTGCGTTTTTCTTGTTCAACATATACGACTCACCAGGATCTAAACAACCGCCACGAATCAAACATGCTTGCCTGGCGGAACGACAACATGTCCGGTAACAGCTCTGCTGGGGCTAGGAGAACACCGTTGTCACAATAACTATATATATACCAAGGCCTTTGGCATGGTCGGTTGACTCTCCCCGCGTGCCTGTAAACATCGAGGATATTGGCAACTCGAAGCCGTGCATACGACAGTAAGGCCATCTGGTACGACCTACAATACCAATATAAGGTTTTCGAGTCGAAGAAAACACGTACTGGAATCAGATTTAGGAAATCATCATTGAATGTCACCAGGCACACGTTTCGCTATCTCTGGCATGAACGTGTGAAATAAATAAGCGAATTAATCGTTTCACGGAGTTGGTCACGAAGTGACGCAAACGTTGACATCAACGTTTATTCCTCCCTCTATATAGTTCTATATTTTTTTAATGTTTGCTCCCTTCAGGAAATTCCAAGATGCCGTTGTACCCTACTTGCTCGTGTACGAGGAAGCCCAGTAGCAATAATTATAATATACCTAAAGCAGTCCTGGTCGTACGATACGAAATGATACAACTTGATATATTGCCGTTGTTGTCAACAACAAATAGACAATCTTCATGAGACCAGACAAAACACAAATAAGAAAATAATGGCACACACCAAAAGCAAGACCTTTCCGGTATTGCGGGCATTGGTCGGTATATTGTATGGACATGAAGCTAACTGCTCAACCGTCCAACACTCTATATTTCGTCCTATATATGTTATTTGTGCACTATTAATAGTGGCACGGAAAATGCGTCGGTTCGGGATCTTACCGTGGTACGGGTTTGACTGTTGACAGCCACTATGCAGACTGGCCACCATCATTCAGAAAAATCTTGATGTAAGCTTTAGTTTCTTCGGTTCGGCGACATACACCGCCTTTTGTTAATGTGTTACACTCCGCTACACTATTGTACTATGATCCTATTGCGGGGGGCTATACGCAGTATATAAGACCTATGATGACGAAACAAAATCTATGGATTGGCCTCTTTTCTAATAATACTCGGTCCCATTTACTCTTGTCCCCCGTAATGCTATGCACTTAGTTTTAACTATAATCGAGAATCGTAGTAAACAGAACCGAATATTTTTGGTGAATATCTACTTCGATAGTTTTTATTGTGTACCGTGGGTCCTATTGACTATTGTCCCCCGTAATATGATACTACTATAGTATACTCTGCGACACCGAAAAATGGTTTCGTCTAATTTTGAGCGAGGTACAGAGCCCGCCGCCCGGGCGGCGTAGACTCCTGACTAAACCCGGTGTTGCACCTTCTGCCAGAAGCACTAGTCTCTACGTATATGTAGGAGTAGACACTTGAGATGGATATTATTGCAAATAACGCAAAAACAACTTCAACGCGCGCGCGAGGCCACCCCCGCGAGTACCAGGCCGGGCTAGCGAGGTGAAACAGGCACAACCAAAAGGGCACGAACTGGTGGACCTCATCGCGAGCTAAATAGAAAAGGACTCAACCCCTGCTGCTTAGATCACCCTTTGATTGCTTACAGCCAGCCTCTGAATATCTATATATAGCTTATGTGTTTGACAAAAACCATGTGGTCTTCCAACGCATACCTACATCGGGGCAATATGCTTGAACCAGCGTATGAAACCAGTCATTACGTTCCCGTGTTTAAATGGAACGTGCCATCAAAACCATCCCTCTACTCGCAGGTGCCATTTATGTCGAAGACTCAACTATCCGACTGGCCGGGAGGACAAATTTCAGCAACAACTTTGCCCAAGGTGCGCGAGTCAGAGTGGTAGTTTGGTTGTTTCGATCAGGGCGGGCTTTATACCTGGCATACCCCTTGGGTTTTAGAATACTTCGTTAGTATAAGCCTAGGCGCTCAATGATCATTTCGGCAGTGTATAATTACTTTAGTTTCGCCGCTTTACTCAACTGATGTCCGTGGCAATGTCTCCAGCTTCTTCTTCGGTTGAACAAAGCCAGGAGCGCCCCAATCACGTGTCAACCCCTCCTGTAATCGCTGCATAAGATACAATGTTACATGATTCTTGTTGGTAGTCATCTTTTGTCGTCATTCGATAACATGGAGTAAATATCTGTAGTATGCATAGTTTATGTTCAAGAGTTGGATCCTCGGAATATCCAGTAGTGGCCAATCAAAGTTCATTGTCTCCAGCCTCTTCTTCCGAGCCAGGAGCGCCCCAATCACGTGTCGACCCCTCCTGTAATCGCTGCATAAGATAAAATGTTACATGATTCTTGTTGGTAGTCATCTTTTGTCATCATTCGATAACACGGAGTAATTATCTGTAGTATGCATAGTTTATGTTCAAGAGTTGGATCCTCGCAATATCCAATAGTGGCCAATCAAAGTTCATTATCAATCAAGCCAGTGAAGGTACAGAGGACAAGTTATCAATTCTTGTGCCTGGTGTCTACTATTAACATATCATACGTGGTATAGTTGCTCAGAATCTAAGTGCATGTTTCTATTTTGGGATGCAAGATCGTAGTGCATGTTGCTGTTTGCGATCATCAGGATGGTCAAGGGAACAGGAGCATTTGCACGCCCACCCTCTCACTCTTGGTTTGCTCATCATCAGCCTCGCTTTTGAGCACATACATTAATAGTCGCCAACACTATCTTCTCTTCTATTGAAGCGGTCATACACGTTTGCCTCACAGCGGCTTAAGCGCTCACCCTCAAATATAAGTTGTGTCTTGACTGGTAATCAGCAAGCGAGCCTACAGCGTACAAACCAGCTACGCGCTGGTATACACGCTACACCACATCCATATTTGGCTATGAGCCTCGCATAAACGCGTGAACGTGGTAGCGACGGGGACATCCAAGGTCAAGATCTCACCACGCCGTCTACAGCGACTGGCTTTATGTTATGAATATTTGACCCTCGACATTTAAGCACGACGATTGCAGAGCTGCGGGCCTTGAGGTACGTTTAGTGCAAGAATACGGCAGGGGACCCCGAGCCAGAGCTGCTGCTTCCGCCACGAGCTTCACGAGAGCGCTGCGTCGTCGTCAAGCTACTGTGGTCGACGAGCGACTACAACATCGGACGAGTACATCGTCGGTAGACTGCTGTTAAAATGGACAACATGACGAGCAACGACACCAACAGCAATCTGATGAATGCGGTACGAGGGATCAAGTCCTACGCTGGAGAGAAGCCAAAATACTTCGCCGACTGGCACGGGAAGGCTGGCTTTATCATCAGTATGCAGCGCCCTGACATATTTGCGGTTATGGAAAGTCAAGCTAGGCCCACCGAAGAAACGGACCAAGCCGCAGATACTGCACCGCTGCTGACTCCGGGTCTGCCTTACACTGCTGGAGGGACCCTACTGCAACGTCAAGCTGGGTTCGACCGCGCCAACCAAGACCTGTATGCAGTCCTGTACTTGGTCACCGACAAGGCAGCTGTTCTCCTCGCAGCTATCCATGCATACGACGAGCGTGGGACCCGAGGCGACGGGCAGAAGGCGATGAAGGAGCTGGAAGCGAAGTACCTCCAGGTGACGAATGAGACAATCCCTGCCTTGAAGGCAGCACTTGTAGCTACGACCATGGAGCCGGACCAAGATCCCGATCACTAAATTACGCAGGCTGCACGCCTCCGCAGCCAACTGGCCGCGGTCAAGGAACCTGTCACCGATCGTCTCTTCACCAACATCCAAGGGATGCCGGATAGCTACCGCGACATCAAACTGACCACCCACAAGGACCCGGATTTCGATCTGTCATAGATCCACACTACGATGAGGCGTTTGTACATGGGTGGGCTGTCGAGGAAAATGACAAGGAAAATCGCTGGGCGTGGAATCACCATGACAGCAGTAGCAGCATCATCATCCGATCTTAGCTCCGGCGTAATCTGTCACAACTGTGGAAAGGATGGACACTGCAAAAGCGGTTGTGTAGTGCCGGCAAAGCTGTACGGAAAGGGCAAGAAGTCTGCTGCTGGACCAAACAACAAGAAGGCTGGAGATGGAGCTGGGAAAACGTGGTGCTCGGTACACAAGACAACGACACGGTCTGACACGGAATACTACGCGCAAGGAGCTGCACGCCCACAGACGACGAACAGCACGAACACGGGTGCTGTGGTGCGCCTCGACACCAACGAGCGGCCTACGGTAAAATTCGACGACGAGTTTGACAAGGGCTTTCAATTTTAGCTGTTGAAACTTCGCCACCGGATCATCACCCGGGGTACATGAGCAAGACTGTCACCGACAGCAGGAACATCATGTAAAGACGGGGTCGTCGGAAATGACGGTTGACGAGATCCTGTAAAGAAGCGCTCGCGGTTATCGTAGAGATACCTTCCGAAATCCTTACAGCACTGTTCGCTGGGACTGTCAGGACTACTGGGTCGCCAACAACAGAAACGTGGAGTCACTGGAGATAGTTATGTTTCAGGACCGTCAGGACCGGGACACCGCACCATCTACTATCTATTGGGATTGCCGGCGGAGAACGTCTGCTGAAATCACCACATCATCATCGCTGGACGTCATCGCCGTTTGGGACTGAACGGATATTTTCGCTCTAGGGATCGCTGGACCGTCATCATGTTCTGGATCACCAGGAGGGAAGGATGGACATCTGCATCGCCCTGGTCGTACCGACATAACGGCAACATTAGTTTTGTTTCGTAGTGCGTAGCACCCCACGCCTAATTTGTACGGGGGGGGGCGTACTCATTTGTTGCTTGCCTTGGTCATTTGACCATTGACCACGCATCGCTTTGGAGACGAAGCATTGTTCCTACTCCTGATAGAGACACTTCCAACACTTGGGCGCCCATTACGTTGTGTCCATATATAAAAAAATAATGTTTTGCTAATCTTATCCCCTTCCCGTTTCGCCGACTGTGGCCACCATCTATCTCCTACGATAGCGATCGGTTTCTCGCTACTATTTAGTATACCAACTGCTCCATGCCACACTTGTCTGTTTTCCTCATCCCCTCCTCTAGCACACCCCTCTCCTCCTTGTACCTTTCATATTCTCCCACTATGTGAATTCTACTCTCTATGGCTTTGCCACATGGGCACATCTGTCCATCTGCTTCCTCCTCTTCCCGGCTACTGATATACCTCCTTCTTCGTTCTGGCAGGTCCAGGTCCCCTACACGAAATCGCAGTTTCGGTTTTTTGGCGAAGTCCATTTGGCCGTGCAGATACCTTTGAATTCCTGTTCCTTCTTTCAACCCCCCGTATATCTCTAGGTGTTCTTCCCCTTACACCTTCTTTCTTAGCGCCAGTCTTTTCCTTTTTTCTATCCTTTCTTTTACTTCTGGCTTATATCCGCTAAATTTCTCTATATGGCCAGCGTCTCTTTTTGGTTACCTATAACCTTCCATAATTTATCGACTACGCCATCCGACCTTATTCCAGCTCGCCCTTTGATACTTTTTCCCATACGGCTTTATCAGCTATGGCTGGCAACCTCTTATTTGGCATGTTCTTTACTTTATATTGCCATTTCAACTTACGCACGTCTGTATTTGTCTTAAGTGGGTCATTACACCTTCCCAGTTCTACTCTAAATACGGTATCACTCGTCGTACTTGAGCATCCTAGTACTTTTTTAGCTTCTGCCATCTGTACTGTTTCCAGCTGTTTTACGAGCTTCGCGTTCCCTTCCCATACTTCTCCTGCAGATTCTAGCTTTGGTACAATCACATTCATAAAACAACCTTTTCGTCAAATTGAGTCTCTAGCTTTTGATTGAGTCTCACGTATAATACGAGTACGTTAAATACGCGTGTTATCATAAAAAATGAAACCCATTGCTTAGTCCCAACAAGGGAATCGGAGTCACTTTTTTTAACGCATTTCATTCATTATTATTGTTGTTCTTGACAGTCGGAATATCGACTACAACAGGTATCGGTACGAACAACGAACAACATAATATGAGCGGTATATTATACGCAAAAGTTACTTGTATCATATTATACGTCTTGTGTTTCCTGTTTTGTATTTCTTTTATTTGCCCTATTACGTGCGAGATACGTCGTATCGTATACATACGTAATAATAATGAGTGGTGGTAGGCAGTGCCTATGAGGCAAACATAACGACCTTCGGCGGGATGTCTCCGGAGTCCACACACACGGCAGCAGCACCGCTGCCTGTTTACGGCACACCTCCTACTGGCTCAAGCTGCGCGCCGCGTCTTGTCTCGTGGAACAAACAAAATCTATCTGGTAAATGATAACATAGTGCAAAACGCAAATCGGATGGCGAATACCTGGTATCTGTGGTAGTACATACCTACGTACACTTTAGGTATGATACTATATATACTGTTGCACTACACTGCACTTCAGTTCATTATTATGGGCTGGTAAATCGTGCCGAGCATGGCGGACAAACGACACGAAGAGACCTTCATGGTTCTTTTCTTTGTCCTCATCCATAAAACATGTGGCATTAGATAGTACAGTGGGCTATTAAGAAACGTCAAGATGTGGTCGAGGCTGAATTTCTTATTTAGTTTCTAACGTATTATGTTTCTCGGCCAATTTGTTTCAATATTCGTGCTAATCTGAGCCTCGTACGAGTATTTTTCCCAAATCAATATTTCTTAAATGCGGCCGCCCACTTCTACTACTACTGCTACTACTACTACTACTACTAGTATGTACGATGATACTTCCTTTGTTTCCGTGATTTTCTGCTTGCGGGAGTGTTATATGAGTTATCAACGTTTGAGCTCTACATTGTCGGCTGGCAAATATGATAATGATACTAATCGCGAGTAGCTTTTTTTTTCAATGCTCGCATTAATCGTGAACAGCTGAACCCTTTTAATCGAAACCATAACAGAGTGTTTGTTTCGATAAATCTGATAGACGGGTAATGCGTTGACTGATGAACAACGGGCTGCGAATGTTCAGAATAATCTGCAGACAAAATAGAATGATGTGAGGATTATATTTTGAAGAATTGAAATGACCTTTTAACTTAGTTTTCAGTGAGCCCAAGGAATCTTCCAGCCCTCAATAAGAGCATTACGATTTTTATAATATGAATACAGACTTACACCTGAACAGTAATCCCTCCGGTTAGTCTTTACCATCTTAATCCGCGTACACTACTGTTTCTAGTGCAGAAGGAATATGGCATACCTCGTACAGCAGACAGTATACGATGATACGCGCGTTAAACCATGTTTCCACGTACGTGCGTATGATGTTTGCATACAGGTACTATACATACTGCTGTATGTATTCGATGTTCCGACTGTCAAGAACAACAATAATGAATGAAATGCGTTAAAAAAAGTGTCTCCGATTCCCTTGTTGGGACTAAGGAATGGGGTTTAATTTTTTATGATAACACGCTCATTTGACGTATTCGAATTATACGTGAGACTCAATCAAAAGCTAGAGACTCAATTTGACGAAAAGGTTGTTATAAGTAAACATCTCTTAATTATAGTGTCAAGGTGCGCGTCTGTTAGAACTGCTTCCATCTTGCCTACGTCTTCCTTGCCCTTGCCTATGATTTTATTTATGTGTGCATCCCAAGAGCAATATTTTGAGATCTCTACGCCAAGGTACGTATCCTGGTCTACGATCGGTACATCATCTTCTCCCCACTTCCACTTACAAGGTACCGGACTATCCTTATCTTCGTTACATACAACTACTGCGCACGTTTTTCACGTTCGCCGTCACTCTCCACTTCCTTGTGTACTCTGGTTCCTTCTCTATTTTGTTCTGCAGTCCTTGGGGTGTTTCTGATATGCAGACGAAATCATCCGTAAACATCAATCCCGACACCGTATCTTGCTCCACCGTGACCCTCTGCGATGCTGCTTCTACTGCTACTATCATGTCATATATATACCTTGAATAGGTTACGCGATAGCATACATCCCTGTGCAAATCCTTGTACGATATGAACGTACTTCGATATTTCCCCGTCCGACATCACAGCACTTCTCGCACATTCCGTCATCTTCTGCATCATTCTCCACATCTTTCCTCTTATCCCTATTTCCCACAACTTTTTCCACAGCCCATTTCTCCATACTTTCGTGCGGGGGGGGGGGCGGGGCAGAAGCGTGATAAGCTGCGAGGCTATTTGTGCAAGGTCCGTACCATATATGGCTGTCTGGGAAATGTATAGGGAGACCCACACGAGTTCCACGTGTTTTTTGTGTGTGACGTTTATCAGTTTGCATGCTGTTCCTTGCGTCAAATCTGTCACATCAGCGGTATGCCTTTACGTTCCCAGGTTTCGCGTTGTATGTTTTTGCGTTAGCTGTAGAAGGATTGCACAGATGCTCCGAGTACCTTAGAGTAAAGTAAGGAGTATTGGAGATACAATACTTCAGGCACTTCGTGTACTCGGAGTATTTCGGGGTTCGATACTCCGGATACTGTTCATACTCGCAGTATTTCGGGTATGAACACTCTCAATGCTGCTTTACTCGGAGTATTTCGGGGTCCGATACTGCGGGTACTCCTTGTACTCCGAGTATGTGGGGCTTCAGTACTGCTCATACTACAAGTACTCCGAGTATTCAGGCCGCTAATACTCTTATACTCTTGAGTACTCGGAGTACGAAATGTACTCGATACTCGGAGTATAGTCGGAGTGTGAAGTAAATTATTAATAGGAGCACCTTTGCATCATTTTAAAGACTCGGCCGTCATTCCTCCAAGGTTCTGGGAGCATGTGATTGGCGTCTATAGCATTTAAAACTTCACGGATGCTCCCATTACCTCGGAGTATAATTATACTGTTTTCGAGAAACGAATACTTCAGGTATTTTGTGTACTCGCAGTATTTCGGTATTCAGTACTCTCGATACTCGGAGTACTCCGAGTAATTTAGATGTTTTTACTCCGAGTACTGCTTGTACTCGAGTATAAGTACTGCTCATACTCTCAGTACTCGGAGTATGTGGGGCTTCAGTACTGCTCATACTCCACGTTCCGAGTATTCAGTGCGCTAATACTCGTATACTCTTAAGCACTCGGAGTACGAAATGTACCCGATACTCGGAGTATACTCTGAGTATGAAGTAAGTTAGGAGCACCTTGCATCATTTTAAAGATCGGCCGTCATTCCTCCCAGGTTCTGGGAGCACGTGATTGGCGTTTATAGCATTTTAACCTTCGCAGATGCTCACATAACCTCGGAGTATACTTGGAGTATTTTCGAGAAACAAAAACTTCAGGTACTTTGTTTACTCGCAGTATTTCGGTTTTCAATACTCTCGATACTCGGAGTTCTCCGAGTAATTTAGATGTTTTTACTCCGAGTACTGCTTGTACTCGAGTATAAGTACTGCTCATACTCTCAGTACTCGGAGTATGTGGGGCTTCAGTACTGCTCATACTCCACGTTCCGAGTATTCAGTGCGCTAATACTCGTATACTCTTAAGCACTCGGAGTACGAAATGTACCCGATACTCGGAGTATACTCTGAGTATGAAGTAAGTTAGGAGCACCTTGCATCATTTTAAAGATCGGCCGTCATTCCTCCCAGGTTCTGGGAGCACGTGATTGGCGTTTATAGCATTTTAACCTTCGCAGATGCTCACATAACCTCGGAGTATACTTGGAGTATTTTCGAGAAACAAAAACTTCAGGTACTTTGTTTACTCGCAGTATTTCGGTATTCAATACTCTCGATACTCGGAGTTCTCCGAGTAATTTAGATGTTTTTACTCCGAGTACTGCTTGTACTCGAGTATAAGTACTGCTCATACTCCGAGTACTCGGAGTATTTGGGCCTTCAGTACTGCTCATACTCCATATACTCAGAGTATTTAAGCAACCAGTACGTACTATAATACTCTCAGTACTCGGAGTACGAAAAATACTCGATACTCCGAGTATATTCGGAGTATCGAGTATACTCCAAGCGTCTGTGAAGGATTGATCACCCGTCAAAAGCGAAGCAAGAACGGATGATGTTGTTTCGACGCTGCGAAGGAGTAATGAAACGTTGTCACGCCATAGCAATGGATTCTACTTCGTGATTATGTATGCAGACAAGTGGTTTAGACAAGTACATTTGAACCAAGTAATTGGATCCTCGTTTCTGAATTCATGTCGTTTGCATGGGCACATACTAGTAGAAAACGAGTTGTAGTATTTTTTGTTTTGGGCATGTAACGCAGGCGAAGAAAAGCGGGATGTCAGCGAGAGGTCGTGATAATTGCTGTGTTTGCCTGGATTTTCCCGCATGTAACGAGTTGAATTATCGTGACGAGATGTCGTGTTAGATGATTGTTGTTGGTAATCATCTATTGTCGTAATTCGATAAGACGGGGTGATTATCTGTAGTATGCATAGTTTATGTTCAAGCGTTGGATCCTTGGAATATCCAGTAGTGGCCTTTCAAAGTTCATTATCAATCAAGCCAGTGAAGGTACAGAGGACAAGGTATCAATTATCGTACCTGGTGTATACTATTAGCATATCATACGTGGTATAGTTGCTCAGAATCTAAGTGCATGTTGCTGTTTGAAGATGCAAGATCGTAGTACATGTTGCTGTTTGCGATCATCAAGATCGTCAAGGGAACAGGAGCGTTTGCACGCGCACTCTCTCTCACTCCTCTTCTTTGGCTCATCATCAGCCTCGCTTTTGAGCACATACATTTATCAACATTGTTGGCCTGGAGTCGCCAACCCTATCTTCTCTTCTATTGAAGCGGTCATACACGTTTGCCTCACAGCGACTTAAGCGCTCACCCTCAAACATAGGTTGTGTCTTGACTGGTCATCAGCAAGCGAGCCTACAGCGTACAAACCAGCTACGCGCTGGTATACACGCTACACCACATCCTTATTTTACAACAGGCCGAATAGAGAGTAGTCTTAAGTGAAATGTCCAGCATGATCTTGTTCTGTGTCGTGTTGTTATTCCTCGATGGGTTTCGGCATTGACGGTGTGGACGCTCGACCCCGCTTACGACGAGACCAGGGCGCACATCACACATCGTTTGGCGAGTTTCTCGGCTCCAGGACGTAGACGGGACCGTAAACCACCCTGAAAAATCATTTTTTCCTACCGCCTGGTTCAAGCGTATTCGCCTAAATATACTCTGTATCTAAAAGCCATGCCTCTGTTTTGGATAGATCTTGCAGTTTGGGATACATGTTGCACGAAACCCTGCCAACTCGTGAACTCTTTTCTTTCTTTCCGCCAGATATATAGGCATTTGGCTGCATAGCTAGTTTTTGGTGTTAGGGAAATCCCGATCGTTCGATGACGAAATACATATTGAACACATATATTCCTCAATCTAATGGCAGGGTCACATATGATACGTGTGCAAATGTTCAGGGTTCATCGCCTAAAACCGGAGTGGGTATTTGGTCCTTCGTGCGGTAAAACATACAATAACCGCAGAGGTTCTTCAATGTTTGCCCGTCGACGACGGGCGGTTTGAGCAGGGTAATTTTCTCACACACTAGATCTATTAAGGGGCTACTTCGGTCGTAAAAATAGGAGTACTTGAGTGTTGAGATATATATATATATATGTATACAAGGGCTCCGCATGGGTACCGGCATTCGCCGGCACCCATGCTTCGGGTAGCGCAGGGAAGGAGTTGAAATTATTCCACCCGACATAAAAATGTATAGAAATCGAAAGGAATGCCAAGAGTCTCAATCCGAAATTCATAATTTATCAGGAGATAAATCCACAACAAAGAAATCAAGCATACGAGTAGGGCCAGACATAAAACTTAGTAAGCCGCCTTAAGTCGTATCTCGTGATATAAAAAGTTCCATACTTTGTTTTTCCCGATTCGATCTCGCCGAGATATCCGTAAAAACTCAAAAACACCAACTTTTAGACACACAATTTGTATAAAAATCGTAATATTTTTATCAAAACGAAAATTAGCAAAGACGGTGCTGAGGACACGAGGAGAAGAGCGATGAAATCCTCGTTGCCCATTTCGCCATCCATCAAGAGTTAAAACCAAAACCGATTCCACACACTAAGTCAAGTCATTACGAAATAAAATGCCATGTTTGCGATGCCCCGCTCAATTTGGAGAATTTTGCACTCGATTTTTAACCCCGGAATTGAATCACACGTTCAAAGGCCATCACTGTCGGCCTTTGTTTTATTTTTTTTACTCGATTGAGTTTTGGTCACTTTTGTATTATTTCGGGTTGTTGTATTGGTCATACCTCTTGGAAGGAAAAATCAAACTTAGAGTAGGGCCGAAGGTCAATGAGTCGATGACTGCATGAGATACCCCGTGTCCAAAAATGAAGTCCAATGGAGGCATCGCCAATCCGACGTTTAAACCGCTTTAAGTACAGCAGCAGCAGCAGTAGTTGCACAACACGCGCATGAAGAAACGCTAAAAACGTACGAGTAAAACTGCAGAGTTTGAAAACCGTGATGAGACGCACATACCAGGTGTACTTAGCCCCGAACAGCACTGCATCGCAGAGCGTGCGTACTGGTACTTCTACACATTCGAAGTACAGCAGTATGTGCTCGTACTCCTACAAAGCTCGAGCTTACTCCTGGCTGCATCTACCTGTTTGTCAAGCTGTACGTACTTGGACCAACATGCCAACATGCCGTCATTCATATTCCACTTTCGGTAGTACCTGGTATTCACTAGATCATGTAAAACTCACAGCTGTCGTATTTTAAAACAATCCAGAAAATAAAAGGCCGCACACTGCAGCAACTTGCTCAGTTCATATTGTTTATAGCAGCACGACATAAAAAATGAAATACTACTGGAAATATTTGCTGTCCACACTGCCTGCGTGGCACTACGAGTATACTCGCACAGCAGCAGTGGTGTACAGCAGTATTAGATCAAACTTGTAATGCTTTTACTCGCTCTTACATACCTCCTTGTACATCCATACACTCGAACCAACTTGTATGCGCGTGCTCGTGTGATTCAGGATGTATACTCCATTGTTTTAACCACATACAATCCATACAATTTTCTTCACGTATGCACCGCATCTTTTTCACACGTAAAGTAGGCCTTTCAAGTCCGGCTTCGAACGTTCTTGCAAATTATCATTTAAACAAAATCTTCAAGCTGCATACATCCGTTGTTTTTAGTGCAAGAATGCCATAAAAAACAATCGGATATTTGCGTACAGAAGAACGACATACCCGTGTATAGGAGATGGAATGATTCATCCCCGAAGAAAACATTTGTTTTCACAAATGAAATCCGAGTCTTTGGGATAGAATCAGATGCCAATGCCATTACGTAATGTTTGCAGCAACCTGTCCTTGTGAAAGCGGCAGATTGATTGACAACGCTTGACGTAATCTCGCTCGCGTTCACGGTTCCCGGGAAGTTATTCAACGGTGAGTACGAAGGGCGAGGGGCGTTGATGTCGACCCTCTCGCCACAGCAGCACTGTAAAATGTAGAGAGCACCTACTAGTACACCGTAAATACTCACTCGGGGAGATGTCTTGCGAAGCAAGAAGGACCTCGACGATCCATCGGCCGACAACATGTGACTCCTGTATGAAAAACAAAACGTACACCCAGTTGGGTGGAAATTTTGGAGACACCCAGTTTCTGTTATAGAGGGTTTTACTGTGTACTCGTAGTGCACCAAGAACCCTGATCCACGACCGATACGTGGGAGGGCGGTTCGCGCTTCGCGCTCTCGATTTACGGTTCGCGCTTCGCGCTCACGGCTTCCAGCGGCACCTGCGGAGGGCTGATTATATTTCTGCACCTTGTCGGTGGAAGCAGGGTGCCAAATGGGATCAGGTCCGGGTGGGAGCACGGTAACACCCTGCTCCCCCTTCGCACCCTGCTCCCACCCGGACCTGATCCCACCCGGATCTGATCCCCTTTTGCGCCCTGCTTCCACCGACAAGGTGCAGAAATATAATCAGCCCTCCGCAGGAGCCGCCGGAGGCCGTGAGCGCGAAGCTCGAACTGTTAATCGAGAGCGCGAAGCGCGAACCGCCGAACCGTCATCCCAAGTGTCGGTCATAGGATCCGGGTTATTGGTGCACTACGAATACACAGTGAACCTATATTACAGAAACTGGGTGTCTCCAAAAATTCCACTCAACTGGGTGCACGAAATGTTTTTCTCCTATTATAAAAAGTCGCCGCTTGGTGTTTGTGACTCCCCCCCCCAGCTGTCAAGATTCAAAGAAATGCTCGAGATGCCACCCAAAATCACAGAATTTTCCTACTTCTCGTTTCTCTCTCTCTGCCCCCTCACGCGTTCACGGCGAGGTAAGCGCGGGGTACGAAGGGCGAGGGGCGTCGGAGCCAATCCTCGAAGAGAGCGCCGGAAGAAATGAAAAACAAGCCTGTAAATATTGAGGTGCCGAGATTCCGATACTGAGGCCGGCCCGCAATTAAAGTTATTTATCATGGGAGCTTCAGGGTTGATCCAACATAAAATTAGATATGTTTATGTTTTATCGTTTTACAGCATCGATACCATTCATGGTATAATAACACCATATCAATACTCCTTACAGAACACGGCATACGTCCAGTTTCAATGCTCAGATCTCCAAACGACCAACAACGTATAGCGTGTTCGTTGTATTCTGTAGGATGTATTGGGGCTCTTGGATCTGCAAAGCGGCATAGGCATTGGTGTATTTGCGTCACGAAACGGAAGTGCTCCGCAGCAAACTTTTGATCGTTTCGGAGCTCCTGTTTGGTATCTAGACTCTGCTGTGGCCACTTCGGACGCTACGGACGGTCGAATTAGAGGCCCAGGTAGGTTCAATTACCAGTACTCGGCGTCCTGGTCGAAAATCTGAGTAAAAACAGTATCAGCAGCTGGAGAAAATGATTTTTTTCATATTCATCTTCGGGTACCAGGTGCATGGCGGGTCGGGTTTAAGTAAGAGGCACCTTTCGTGATGAAAAGTGCATCTGATCAATCCGCTTCCTCAGGCACAAATGTTAACGACAGGGACGTTCTCTACAACTACTCATCGGTCGGCCGTCTGAGCATTGGAAAGTAGGAAATGTCGCTTCCCGTAGGAAGTCAGGAAACGGTAGAAAATAGGCCCGAAATACTATGGCAACTGAAAACAATAATAGGATTTTATGTTATTTGCTCTTTGTTTGATTTTCCCGAAGGGGCCTTTCAAGACCCGATGCTCGATTTTCTCTCTGCGTATCGATGCTATGGCTCGCAGGACCGGTCCTCCGTTTTCGGCAAGCTTTTTGTTTAGCATGCGCTTTACTCGTACGACTTCGATTTCGCCTCGTTGCTACCTGCAGCCACAAGCTGCGTTTACCCGTACATCGCACTCAGGGAAAATTCTATTACTGATGTAGTTGTCTCTTGGCGGCTGGTTGTCGACCATGGGAAGCAAAAAACAAGGACTATCATGGGAGTCAACGGGACGGGAATTCCCATAGAGAACGGGATGGGACGGGTATTCCCGTTCCGTCCCATCGTGAAATGTCTCGCGTTCACGACCTCCCGTCCCATCCCATCATGTGTTTCCTACCCATTTCCGTCCCATATGGCCGAATTAGTATCCTCCCGTCCTCCCGTCGCCACCTTGCTTCCCATCCTATCGTCGGACACTTTCTCCCGTCCCACCACTTCCCATCCTGTTGGCAGGATCCTTTCTCCCGTCCCATCACTTCCCATCACGTTGGCAGGATAATTAATCCCGTCCCACTTGCTTCGCGTCCCACTATCCCCGCACGTACTCCCGTTCCCATGATCATTGTGGACATGCTGCTCCCATTGTCAGTTCCCATAATTCTCCCATTTGCACATACCACTCAACCGGCCAAATCTCTCATTTGCTCTTCCCACTTACGTGTAGTTTCGTAGTTTCAGTCGAAGTCGTATGTATTCATATTTAAAATATGTGAGTCCAAGGTGAATCTTGATTTTTATGATTTATTGTTGCGGTACGCTGTCAGCTCTGCCATTTTTTTTTATTTGTTCACTTTTGGAGAGAGACGCATCACACACGCACCACACACACGTTCCTCATGGCGGGATCGGCCCGTGGTGGCTCGGCTGCTGCTACTGAGCCTCCGGCACAGCCAAGTCGGTCATTTGCGATCAATGGTACTCCCGTGAATAACATGGGTGCAGGCGTTGGGAGAAACAATCAGATGTCAGTGATTTGGAAGTATTGCGTGGAGTTCGAGCCAGCTGTGGACAAGAAGAACGTGAAGTGTGTCAGTGTACACGGCGGTAGACACTACTAGTTCGTTACGAGGCTTGAGGGGGGTGGGGTGTACGTCCCGTTGAGCATCTATGTCCCGTTGAGAGCGTCCCACACATCCCCAGTGGGCTTCCCGTTGTCTTTCCCATCGACACTGGCAATTGTTCATTGCCTTTCCCGTTGTCTTTCCCATCGACAATGTCAATTTTCCCATAGTTTCCCTTCCCACGATAGAACGTGATAGTCCCATCCCATCCCGTCTGAAAGATCGGAGCCATATTCGATTTCCATCCCATCCCCATCAACAAAAAACTCCTATCTTCCAGTCTCGTCTAAAAAGCATGTGGACATTTCCCGTCCCGTCTAGAAAGCATGGGACATTTTCCGTCCCGTTCCTGTCCCTTCTAGACGGAAATTGTCCCGTCCCATCCCGTTACAACGGGAGCAGAAAAACTGACGATGGGATCCCGTCCCGTTGACAACGGGAGCCCAAAATGTTTCCGCCTGCGGGGGGTTAAGGACTTCCGCCTCGTCCCACACGGGGCCTGCGGCACCATGATAGTCCTTGGCAAACAACCTTCTATTCAATCAAAAAGGAAGATTTGTCTGGTCTACGCCAAGGACGAACACATCCAAGCATTCGTTGGCATACTCTAGCCTACTCTAGAACCTATGTTTCCACGCCGAAGGGAGGAGGGAAAATAGGTCATCCCCGCCGCTGGGAGCACTTTACGTCGTATTGTGGTTATCTGCGCCCAACCACGTACGGCCTATGACGGGAACGTTTTTTGTTTGTCCCGTACGATGGGCACGCCAGCTTCCTAGTCGAGACGCTTCGCCACGAGACCAGCAAACATTACGTACGAGCCTTGTTGCCCTTAGGTGCGGCTAGACTCCGTCGGGCGAAGCTAACCAAAACCCCGTTAACGCGATGTTTATGAGCTGCTAGAGCTCGACATTTCGAGTTCCCAAATTTGCGTTGTAAGTCGTTTCTGGCTTCAGACGACCGATGTTTGGCGCACCCGACACCGTAAAATACCTCAGACTGGGAGTCTTCAAATGCGAGGGCTGTGAGTACTGGTGACCAGCTATTACCGGCTGGGTGGTGTTTGTGTCTCGATTGTAATCACGACCACTGCACCTCGCAGACGTCGAAGTAAAGGGTTTTGTTGAGATGATACTGATAAAAAGGTGCGGTAGTAAAATCCCTACGAGTATGGTACATCCGATCTCTGCTTAGACACGAACCAGGCCAAGTCCCAAACGCCGCATGTCAAGCTAACGCCGCGATAAACTGTACTAACACAAGTATTTGACCTTAGATTAACCCGAAATACTTGCAATGGAGCGTGGGTAAGGTCCTGCGTGGCCCGAAGGTATATCGGGCGTATACATGTTTTCGAAGGCTTCCAATGCGGTATGATACAAGTGGGGGAGACGGCGCATACCTCGGCGGGCCTGGCGGATATCTTGGATGGCCAGGATGATTTCCAAAACGTTGGAGTAAAGCGGCAAACAAGATTGTCGGTATTTTTTACGTGCATCGTGTTGGGCGATCGCGGTTGACGTTCACATCGTATAGCATTGCTGGAATTTTGTGCTGCGTGTGAGCAGGCAGATTATAAGTAGGCCAAATTCGAGATCCCAATCAAACTTATGCACTACCTATCTACTAACGACGATGACACTCCCACCTATTTGCATGGTTGCTACTGCTACTTACATGTCGCCTTCCTAATGCTAACCACTGTATGACCGATGTTGGTCATGTGGTACGTACGAAAGATCGTAACAATGTCACCACCAACGGTGGCCTCTGGGATGGGTGATATGCCTACTGTAATTCGTCGGCAATTTAGTCATGTCAAAAAGCGTTGTTTGCAAATGGCCTAAGGTTGTTCGGTCGTTGTCGAGGGCTTGGAAGGCTCCCCATCAACCCCGCGTAGGGCCGGTTTGGCACATATTACGTTCGTGTAGAGCTCGCGGTACGACCTACATGGTACTAATCGCGAAATGTATTTGTTTGCGCATATTTTCGACGCGAGTTTCAGGTCATTTTCCTGTCGAATACCCAGACCCGTGGCTTTTTCTACTTGCTGCAGGTGCCACCATGACTACGTACTACTCCTCTAGCTATAGTGAAGGAAACTTCACGATTCACGCGGCTGATGGAGGTGAGCTTTATCGCCTGAGCCGCAAACAGGTATCCTGGATATCATACCATCAATTCGTAGCGAGTTGACAGGCGTATCGACGGTTGTATCGTAGCTCACTCGTGAGAGAAGTGCTTTGTATTTAAGCCCACCAAGGACATGCCCCTGTAAAACGATGTATGGACAACTAAAATGAAAGTTAGGTAAATAGGTAGTTGGGGAAGGCTTTCAGGCATACCGGAACGTGTAGTCGTTAAGTTTCACGCTTGCCCACATCCTTGATCGTTACCCTCCAAACTGTTTGACAAACTCCCGTCAACTTGATGCTCATCACACTCCTACGCCGAATAGGTAAATATTCCAGACAATCTGCGTTATTTCGCCGTTTTCCGTAACTGATATATTGTGGTCCTACAAAACACAAAACATATGCGTGGCACCCTAACGATGACTTACAATCTCAGCAGAGGATGTGAGATTGTTTGTCGATTTTTCCTGGTCCTCGTCGCCGACACATCGCAACAATGCCTTGTACGGCTAGACGTCAATGAAAAGTTTGGGCCCGTACATTTGAGCCCTTTTTTTGTGTATCTTTCGAATTGCGGTGTATTTATATCGTTTTATGTGGCTTGAGAGGTAGGGCTGCTGGCTGACATGTCTACCGCATTAGACAATGTCTCTTTTGCCTACGTGTCTTTGTTCCTATACGCACCCCGCTCCTCAACACTGTCTGGGTCCTACTGTACGCATTCCCGCACTTGTGATATACCGCATAGTCCCAACACCATTACACTATTCCTACTAAATATAAATCGTGTATCTCTACATGCCACTGAAAAAACAATTGAATACATTAGGTGCATCGTAAATGTTAATACGTACTTCCTCGCAGGTGTCTCCATTGCCTCACCATGGAAAGTAAAATGGTGGGTTTGGGGGAAAAATCACGAAACACTTAACCTAGCAAACTTCTGGCAAGCTAGAAGCGCATTCCCTGCCGGCTCGCGCGTGTTACCAGTCTGTCAGCACTGTTCCGTGGTGTACCCACTTGATATTCCAACTCACACGATCAACCAAACAGTTCCTCGTTGCAGTTGTTCTAGTCAAGAATTTGTCCCTACGAACAACACTGGACAATGTGTTGTCGGAACGGTTTCCGATCTCTACTAATCTTCTCCATTATGCACTGGTAGCATCCCGGCCTATGTTTTCGCTGGTTCGGAAAGTGAAGTGGGGAATTAAACCCACCATAGCATTTATGTACGCGAATAGGCTATAACCCTAACTGCATCTGAGGTTTACGTTGGCAACGACACCCCTTTAATAACATTTCAAGGAATTCGGGGTTGAGAAGTACTTGATATTCGATTCCGAATGAACAAATGTTCAGACTGGTATCGCTACCAGTATGGGCTTCACTACTTGACGTATTCACATGTTGTTGGACGTACGTACAGTAGATTATGTCTCTCTGACGCTTAAGAAGGTTCGCAGGATCCAGGTAAAATTATGAACAAAACAGTGTCTTGGTGATGTGTTAAGACATTGGGGCTGGTATGTCCACCAATTATTAAGGATAGTACCTAAATATTTTGATCTCGCCTGACAAACACGCTAGATACGAGCGGTATGCATCTCAAAATATTGAGAGAAGTCATACTTACATTCCCTCGAAAACCGGCCAACCCATGTGGTGGGTCCATACAATGTAGGCAATGTTGAAACACTCTACAGCTAGTTTTATGTATACATCGGCATGCGTAGGTGTGTTTTACGCAGGATCTGACGTACGTTGAAGACACCAGCGCCTTCGGGTCCAGACACGGGCAATGGCAGAGATGCACCCTTAGTTTTTTTAGTTTGGCCACATGGCTATCTTCCTTATATACTACAGGAACTCCATGCTCCACCCAAACCAGAGTTTTGAAAAAGAGAAGGTGCAACCCGATAAACAGTCCGTTATGTGATCGGACGATAAACGGTTAAGGTTCCACGTCGTTGAGAAATCTTTATGCCCAAATAATGCCATGCCCACCGCTATCTTAGCCCGAGTCTTCATTGTCGCCTGCTCTGAGCCCTTGCACATATTGTTTGGTCCGTGCCGTTCGTTCATTTTCATGTAGTAGTATGCTTAGTGACGAGGGTGCAGCGCCGATATCACTCGCTTGGAGCGATGGCCTCTGGCAGTTGCTTTAAGCGCAAGAAGCGTGAGTCTGAGGTCCCACGGGTGGACTGAACTGAACACTTGCCTTGTCATACGCTTGTTAAAACCACTTATAGTTGTATCCTCGGTAGAGACAAACATGACCCAACGGGTTTCTCAGGCATCGACAATTTGTGGTCTTTCATGATACACCGAATCCCGTGAAGAGAGAGAGTACCGTAAACTCCCGCTGAACGCAAATACTAACCACCCCATCGCAATAGGATGTCATACTACCGTCAGATATGAAATTTGAATTGCCATGTGACTTTGTTGTCTCCTCATTATACCGTTCCCTCTGCAGAACGACATCACCAGTACACCCAATATCCGTCCTGATTGTTCATGCTACAGTAGAGAGAGAGGAAACATGTGGTCACAGACAGAAAACAAACCTTCACCAGTTGCGGCAAGGTAATCACATAAAGTTGTACTGAGTACGAGAACAAACGCAACGAAGCTTACCCAGAAACCAAGAAGTATTAGATAGCAAAAATCAGTTTTTGTGCGAACTAGACTTTGCAAAGTGGGTGGTCGTCGGTAATTTGAAGATAACAAAGTATCCACGGTGTGAGTGAAACAACTTGTTGGCATTCGGTACGGTTTTTGATATTTCTGGACCGCGGGGTGACCATGCTCCTGTTTGTGTTGTACAATTTGATACCAAGAGGCACGCTGTACTCAAACTATGTATTGATTCATATTTCTAGTGTGTGTTAATCTACGCTACATCAAGTCGTCCAGAGGCACTGCACGTGTACCACAGCACTACAACGCAGCAGTGAACCACACGCAACCGTCGCCTAGCGTCAGGGCAGCTGCTGATGCAGTTAGCAGAATAGGTGCATACTTATGTGTACAAAAAGGCATATGCATTGTCAGAAACAAAAACGCTACCCCAAACATGGAACAAAACAAAACACAGCGTCAAACACGGCAATGTTTTGCAGCGCGTCCCGGCCCAGGCCTCGATGCGCGCAGCCGTCACTCGAGCGCCTTCCCTTGGGTAGTCAGTCAGCTCGTCAGGATCTACGTTACAACCACCCCACCAAAACCCTTGCTTCTGCGCGCCCTAACGCTCTCCCAGAAGAGCCCCTGTCGGCCCAGTAGTAAAACGAAGATATACACAAAAAACGGAACCGATCGAAGTCAAACGATCGGAATCTATGCTGTACTAGTAGCCCAACGTGCAATTCACCATCGCAACATCGCAGGCATTGCCCACGACAATAGCCCAGCGTTGAACACATTTCCCGCTAAGTAAGCGCGAATAGCGGTTCTCATCCAGAACGCGTTTGAGTTGGCCCGTGCACGCATTGTCGACGATGGTCTACTGTTGTTAGTACTGGTCCGATGCACCGGCTGGGGAAGCGCCTGCCTGATTCGCAGGTTCTTCGCGTTTATTCGTGCAACCAAAGCGGGTAATTTTTCCCAAGAGAGGTGTCGGTCGAGACTGGTGCTACGGTAGGGGGAGCAGCCTGATTTTCACTACCACGTTTACTCCACTCGGGCGAGTGGCTTTGTACTTCACTCAAAACTGGACGCAGAAATATGTGGTTGTCGCAGAGTAGCAAGCATACCATGGTGGTGCATATCTCGACAACGTGAAGCATCAAGACTTAATGAACCGCGAGGAAATATGGTGGTCACTCGGCGGAGTGGCTCTCATCCGCCGAAAAATAATGGACTTGAAAGCGACCCCCCTACCGTAGCACCAGTCTCGGCCGAAGGGATGCTGTACCTTATTATGATAGAGTGAGAGCAACGGTGTGCTACGATAGGGCTAGGGCAATGGTGTGCGAAGATGGGGTTAGGGAAATTGTGTGACATACTACGATAGTGTTAATGCAATGGTGTTCAACGATAGGGCTAGGGCAATGGCGTGGGACGGTAGTGTTAGGGGAATGCTGAGTCAGGGCAATGCTGTCCTACGACAGGGCTAGGGCAATTATGTGCGAATATAGGGTTAGGGCAATTGTGCCACATACTACGATAGTGTTAATGCAATGGTGTTCAACGATAGGGTTAGGGCGATGGCGTGGGACGATAGTGTTAGGGAAATGCTGTGCTACAATGGGGCCAGGGTAATGCTGTGCCACGACAGGGTTATAGTGATGCTGTGCTACGATAGTGTCAGGGCAATGGTGTGCTACGACAGGGTTAGGGCAATGCTGTGGTACGACAGGGTTAGGGCCATTCCTAACGAACGAAAAAAATCACGATTCGTGAGGTTTTTGTCGTGAATCGTGATTTGTTTTGTCGTGATTCACGACAAAAACCTCACGATTCATGACGCCAATTGTTTTACAATTTCCTGAAAAAAAAAAATCACGATTCACGACATTTGTCGTGGCTCAAAATACACCTGATCAAGGCACTACGTAACCCACCCGACACCAACGGTATCCGATGGCCGGTATAGGGGCATGTCAGGCCCTGCTTCGTACGCCGGTTGTGGACAGCAAGCGGCTGCCTAAAGACACTGCTGGGTGCGGGGTAACGAGCATGCTGTGACCTCGAAATCTCGAGGAGGAGGAGACACAGCGTGAAGAAAAAGCAAAAATAATCTGAAAATCTCATGGGCCAGGCAGAGCAGACGACATGTCAGCGAGATTGGAACCTCGCGCGGACCTGGCCTGGCCGACGGCGCGTGAGGTTGGAATATCACAGACCGTGTCGGGCCTCTGCCCATGGTTTGAATCACGGACCGGGTCGGGCACGGTCGGCCCGGCACGGCCTGGCCGTGACCTACCTGCGAGAGTTGGCCCAACCCTCAAATATCGTTGGATTGAAAATATCGGATTTTTTATAATTTGTAAATATCACGAAACGTGACGAAAAAGCACCTATTTTCGTTAGGAAGGAAACATCACGAATCGTGATATTTTGTCATGCCAAAACGTCACGAATCGTGATTTTGTTTTGTTCGTTAGGAACGGCCCTTAGGGCCATAGTGTGCTACGATAGGGTTAGGGTAATGCTGTGGTACGACAGGGTTAAGGAAATAGTGTGCTACGATAGGGTTAGGGCAATGCTGTGCTACGATAGGGTTATGGCAGTGCTGTGCTACGATAATGTCAGGGCAAAGCTATGCTACGACAGGGTTAGCGTCAGAGATACGGGAAAAGCAGCACGTTCAGAAGCAGGCAAACTATTGCCGACCGATTGGTCTTCGCAACCGGGGAAGGACCTCTGAAAAGTATCGTTCTATGTTTACAATACTTCATTGGACATACGATAGACCTCGATCATGGGGTTGCTTATTGCGGAGAAGCGGACGCGTTGCCCTCATTCCGTGTTGGTGTGATATGCAGAGATTTCTAGTGTAAACTACACTACATAGGCTATATTTGTTTAACAGTATAACATGTAACTGGTCAGTTTTTGCTTCATCAAATATATATCTCCAAACCCAGCTCGTTCGAAATATTTGGCCAGGTTGGGCCAAAAAAACGAAATAGGGCATGACGAACTATTGGCCAAGGGAAAATGATAGCAGTCGTTTCCAGAATACGTTTGTTACATACAAACGCTCTAATAAACCTAAAGAAGTTCCACGATACCATAGAGTACACATGACGCCACAACACGATAGAGTACACACGACGCAGCACCGTTATGTGGTTTCTTCGTAGTTGTTGCAAAACAAAGCATGGACAGTGCTGTAAACTATGGCGTATCATATATACATGCCAGATACTGGACAAAGCAGTGCCGTCGTATAGGATACTCACGTTGCAGCCACGATAATAACAAACACGTGTGTCACCGCGGTAGTCAGGTCGCAAACATACCATCCTTTTTTGTTCAGTCGTGTCTGGATCCCGTCCCGGCTACCGCGGTGGTAAAATCCTGGAACACAAGTACGAGAACATGTGGGGGTAACCGATTCCCCACTGGATACAGTCCGAGGTTGGAAAAGGCCTCCGTAGAGTCACTAGTTTAGGTAGGGCTACAGCTGTGATACAACACAATCGGCACCGACAACAGTTGCTCTAACCGACCTCGCTGCGAGTTGGACGGAGACTTCACTACATCAAACATATGCCATGCGTAAAAAGTGGTCCCTCGATTATGGTCGATGTTCAGGCCCAAGGACATATTTAGATATGATTTCAGCATGATGTCTTATGCTCAACTGCCAAAAGGTATTCTTGCTTTTGGCGTTTGCTCTGGTCTGTTGTGTTTCAAGCCTGTTTCTGAGGATAGCGCGGAGTTTGGCGTTAGCTTTGTTCATGCCGTTTATGATGCCCCTCTGAGAGTAAAACACCCCTTTTCCCCAAAATACTGTACAATAATAGTACAAATGGATGAAGTATCGCTGTACCTCTCCATTCGTCATTGTAGGACACTTGGCAACCACAATACTGAGCATTTGCTGACCCCTACACTTGTCCAAAACCTGATAAGACACCATAATTGAAATACCTGCGATATGTTTTATCGCAAGCAGTGTGTTTGGCATTTTCACCTGAGTATAGGTCGCCTGCTGTGCAAATTACAGTCTTCAAGATGCCCCAACATTTGCTAACAGTTTTCAGTTTAGTCTGGAAAAGGGCTAAAACCAGATTGTTTTCAGTGACACGTGTTTAAGGCCACATTTTTGCGTTGTACCATAAACCTAACCCTTTACTGGAATGCACTAAATATAGAGTATGAACCCCCCCCCCCCCCCCCCCTGTATACAGCATGAACAGCAGATCTGGGAATGTGCCCACTTAAGACAAATAGAGACGTACGCAAGTTGGAATGGCAATCTGTATACCTCATTTAGAATGAAGTAGGGTGTGGGGTGTAGGGCGTAGGGCGTAGGGCCTTGTCCGCCGTAGTATGTATTTTCACTTGGAATGAGTGTGGAGGAACACCTGCTAAGGGCGATCGCCAAAAACGGGTACACCCGCGCCGAATCGAGACAAAAACTGGTACATAATGGGATCGAGTCAAAACACCACATCCCACGAGCCATCACAGGATAGATTGGCCAAAATCACATCGTGCCCATTTCTGCGGGGTAGTGATAACCAGGCACACTTGTCGGCGCCTAACTATGCACTTAGACTTGTCCGAATTATATTGGAGGGTTCAGGTCCGGGTGTTGTAAGGAGAAGGGTCAGGGATGTTTAGACGCAAAGGGTTCTGGCGGCAAGTAATAAGGATGTGGATTCAGCGTGTGTACCAGCTCGTAGCTGGTGTGTACGCAGTAGGCTCGCTTGCTGATGACCAGTCGGGACACAACCTACATTTGAGGGTGAACGCTTAAGTCGCTGTTAGGCAAACTTGTATGAACGCTTCGATAGAAGAGAAGATAGTGTTGGCGACTCCAGGCCAACAATGTTGATTCATGTATGTGCGCAAAAGCGAGGCTGATGATGAGGAAATAAAGAGGAGTGAGAGAGAGTGCGCGTGGAAACGCTCCTGTTCCCTCGACGATCTTGCTGATCGCAAACAGCAACATGCACCTCGATCTTGCATCTTAAAACAGCAAGATGCACTTCCTACGTCAGACAACGCAACAACAATCGTGCCCGATCTTATACGCATTATATATACGGTAATATATCATGTATCTCACACAATGTACCACGACAGCTTACCATTATTCCGCACCATATGTGTTTACTTGACCTCCTCTTAGATTCTGAGTAACGAGACCACGTATCATATAGTAGACACCAGGTGTACGGCTGCACGTAACTTGTCCTGCATACCTTCACTGGCTTGTTTGATAATGAACTCTGATTGGCCACTACTGGATATTCCGAGGATCGAACTCTTGAACGTCAACTATGCATGCTACAGATAATTACTCCGTGTTATCGAGTGACGACAAAATGATGACTAGCAAAAATATATCATGGGCAGCGGCCAAAAACAGGTATACCTGGTCCGTTTGCGGCCAAAAACAGGTACATAATTGAAACCAAGTCAAAAACGCACTCCACGTGCCCTGCCATTGGTCCAAAACTCGTGGTACCTGTTTTGTCTCTTTTGAGCCCAGGTATACCTGATTTTGTCTACTCTGCTTGACTTTCACCTTTTTTTGTCGTTTTAAAGCCGATCGGAGGCGCCTTCATAGTCCCACCCTATGCCCCCTATACAAATACCGACGTACGCGGAGACCCCCTTCTCCCTTCGCACCTCGCCCCACACGCCACTCGAGCGACACACATATCTGCCTGTACACCTCCGCGAAATAATACGAGATAGAAGGACCCCCTTCGAGATTGTGGTTACCTTGGAATACCAGGGGTGTCGCAAGCTGAGAAAGGAGAAGACGGCAGCAGGCGTTCGTTCCTCGTACCATTAATAGCAGCTACTCGTATACGTAGCCACCGGGCGAGCACGAAGAACATAAAAAAACTCTACTTTGTGTTGCACGGAACGGCAGGTTCGTGGGGTGCGTTTTAAACTTGATCTTAGTTTGTACATGTTTTTGGACCCGAACGGACCAGGTGTACCTGTTTTAGGCCGCTGCCCGTAAATAATATTAACAGCAAGCATGTGTGTTTCACTTGGTCTCAAAGTGTACCTGAAATACATCCTATTTACGGTGATATCAGGTATGTTGGTACTGCTAAACATATGTTATTGTTGTTGACCTCGATACCACCGTTTCAGAATATCACAGACCTATATCCTTCACGACATCGTATAACATCAGCAACACATACTACGATCGTAGCCCTCACGAAACCATAAAACACCAGCAACGTATGATATGCAATCTCATCAGGACAACAAACATACTGCAAAATATAATACTGCTATTACAATAATATCGTCTGATTGACCACTATTTACTTGTTACAAACATTTCACCCCAAAAACCCTGAAAATTCATACAAGATTTTAACATACCTCCTGTCAACATGGTTGGTTGGTTCAACCCCCCCCCCCATTAACAGGTATAAAGCATAAAACGTTTTTGAAAAAAACCCTACCTACTAATTGCCACTAAAGATACCTTATAGGTACAAACAAATAATGCACACTATTAAAAACCCAAATCATTAATTATTTAATTCATCCAGGTGCTTCAAAGCTTTACTCCATAACCTGTCCTCGCACACCTCTGCTTATATACCATACATAGCTACAAATAGTAGACCCACTCATCACGTCAACTCGTTGGAACACTATTATTATATACCTGGTACGTTTAGTTCAGACTGTTCAATTTTAATTTTTTTATTTAATTTAAATTATTTCTCCCCCCACAAATAGACACACACTTCCAGAATTCTACAGCCTCAGATTGCGTCCCCCTCATACGGGATGTACATCCTATATGATGACATATGAAATCCGTAAGTACGCGCGGTCGAAGTATTACACTCAGCTAGCAAAGATGAGCTTCGACGAAATCCTCGAGCTCACAGCTGTTGGTTTTTTCATTTATTTTTAATAATGGTACTGCTGTGCACATATGCAACAGTATATTAGGTGGATGGTCGTATATATTACTCTGAATACGTAGGTGCTACGTACTACGTACCTAGGTGCGTAAAACGATTGAATAGAGTTTAAGTGGATTGTGCAAAGCTTGAAAGAAAATGAAACCACGAAAGAGCGGCCGCAGACGCAGCGGAGAGCGAGGCACACTGTAGGCAAGTGGTTTCCAAAATATATAACCAAAAACGGTTGAAAGCCAGGCATAATAGGCATTTACAGTTGTAGCCGGGACAGTATCTCTCAAAAATGGGTACAATTTGTTTTTGGCCAACCGTGTGGCTCGCTGGGCGTGTTGTTTACTTGGTTCCAGCGTGTACCCGTTTTCGAGTGAAAACCGGCCGGGTATACCCGTTTTAGGTTATTGCGCTAAAGTAAAGAGTCTGCCAAGTAACAGGTTGCCCGCCATAGTAGTTCGGTAAACCATATGGGATAAGTAAACAAAGGGCGAGCTGGAATTAGGTGGAATAGCGTAGTCGAGAAATTATTAAAGGATATAGGAAACCAAACAGAGATTTAGATGCTGGCCATAGAGAAGTTTGAGGGTACGTACAATAAAAAAGTAAACTAAAATCGAGGAAGAAGGGAAAGGCTACGTAAATTAGGAAAGTGGAAGGAGAGGAGCACTTACAGATATACGGCGGGTTAAGAGAAGGGATAGGAATGACAAAGTATTTACACGGCCCGATGGACTTCGCGAAAACGCTGAAACTGCGATTTCGTGTAGGCGACCTTCACCTGCCAGAAATAACAAAGAGGTAAACGAGAAGCCGGGAGGAGGAGGAAGCAGATGAACAGATGTGCCCATGCGGCGAAGCACTCTAGAATATAATTCACATAGTAGCAGAATGTGAAATGTACAAGGAGGAACGGGATGTGTTAGAAGAGGCATTGAGGAAAATAGACGAATGTGACATGCAGAAGTTTGGTACACTAGATAGCAGCTAGAAAACGATCGCTCTCTTAGGAGATAGATGGTGGTCAAAGGAGGTGAAACAGGAAGGGGATAGGATTAGCAAACCATGTATTTGTAATGTATGGAAACAACGTCATGAGCGCCCAAATGTTGGAGGTGTCTCTATTAGAAGTAGGAACGGTGCTCCGTCTCGAAATGGATGCGTGGTCAATGGTCAAATGACTAAGGCAAGCAACAAATGAGTACCCCCCTGTAAACTGTATACAACACAAAAATGTTGTGTCAGAAGGCACAACGGGCAATGCAGAGTCCTCGAGATTGTGACTTTGTGACTGTCCTCAAGACACGATTGTGTGACTCAACCCTTTACCGTATTATCGTGGTATATGATCATTATCCGACGGGCGTGCCTGGACCTATCATTTTCAAGCATAGTAAAGTGCCCCCGGTGAATATCCTATGATAAACATTTCCGTGTAGGTCGACCACACGATCAATCCAAATAACAGTTCGATCTTCGCTTGCAGCGCCCCCCTTTCAACGCCCGAACCGGTTCCACTGCCATGCTCCTATGGTGTCTACAACAATCTCTAAGGTGTCGTGTACCGCTTGGTACCCTTGTTATCGATTATAATTGGAATACATACATCTATTCGATTTATGACAATCGCTGTGCACGTTTTTACTCATTGCTCCTTCCGACGACGTGATTTATATATAGCTTGCTTCTCATTGGATGTATAACACAGACTCAAAATACAGTTCAGTATAGCTGGAGCAAGGAATTCGCCCAGAAGGATATCGTCTAACTCTCTGTTCTGGTACATGGTAGGCGACGGTAGTTTGCAGTACTCATTAATGTATTATCGATTTTACTGCAATGTATTGTTGCTGTTGTTGATGTTGTCGGTTTGTTTCGGTCACAAGACAGAGGACATACGATGAGGCCCTACTATGCTACGTACTAGAGTAGTGTGCTAATGTACTGTAGTACCACACAAAAAACAGCAGACACCCGAATCAGTGATTATTCTGAAATAAGGTATTCTGCGGTGTCGTCTATGCGTAGTAACAGTACAGCCCCACAACCGGCCAAACGGTATTACCGCTATTTATGGAGGAGATTGGTGGTATTCGACAAATTGGGTCAGCTTTTTAATTCTGAATGAATAATGCCCTGCACATTGTCGGAAGGCAAATAATATAATAATGCTTTTGGGCTATCTCTCACGTTTCCCCCTCGCTTTCAAGCTCCGTCCCCGTTTATCGGCGCAGTGGCGTCTGCAAAATACTCTACCTACTGGTCTGTTGAAGTCATATACATACTACACGTTAGGAGATTAGTTCCATGCAGCGAAGTACCAGCTACAGCATGTTTATACCAACGCCCACCCACTCATTGTCACCCCGTCATTGTACGTGCAGGTGTCATTTATGCCCGAACATCGGACGTGGGCATCGACGGTAACGCAACGTTTACAAACAACTTCGCTTCGGGCGATGGAGGTGCGGCACGACGCGTATTGCCCAGCGCTTGTAGCCTTTTACAGTTGACTACTACTTGCAGGACGTATCTTCCGTAGGAATATTTTACTGTAGGAAAACGAAAAACGAAGCAGATGGGGCGTCTGTTTCCGCGCAAGCTTTCCTCTGGCGCACGTGCCGAAACATGTCATAAATACAACCTTGAGTGATTCGCCTCGAGGCAAATCGATAAGGCCTATTCGACCGCGGGTATTGACACTATCACGAGTCACACCACAACACCCCTCGGAGTCTCGATTGCAGTGTGCAGGTGCTGGCAGGAAACATTGTGGCATTATCACGACAGCCGCAGGAACAAGCATTTGCAGACAGACGCTTCCATACATTATCTCGTCTGTACTGCAGAATACGCTACACTAAACGAGCTTTCCCAGGCAGTCTCTGGGCTCCATGCATTTGTTATCTGCGCTTGTGAGGCGGTTGTCCTGCAACCCTATTTACGCGTTGAGTTGGTACTCTTCTCCTTAATTCCGCCGCGAAGTCCCCAGTGTTGGCGAAAACGGCGGAGAGGTTTTAGGTTTGTATATATGTTTGACGGATATAATTTCATGAGGACTCCATTTAGCCAACCAAAGGTATACCTGGTCTTAATCGAACCCAAATCAGGTACCTGGTACACAGTAAAGTCGAAGAAAGACCAGGAGGTTTCTGTTCTTAGAACGTACCATGGCATATATGCCATGAATCCAGCCATGCATGGGTACATTCAAGGACAATTACATACAAGGGACCATACAGCACATACGGCACGAAATAACTAGATTTCGCGATGTGATCCATGGGTGAGATTTCGCGCTACCATTTCGAGAATCGTGAGGGAAATGATAATTGGTGTGCTGTGGAGTACACCATGGGTTATGGTCATTTCATTGAAATATTCGTCGCACCGTCAACGGCATCGAGGTTGGTTCGACAGATCATACGATCGAGCAACCTTTTTTGTCATGGGCTGCCCCGTGGAGATACATGCCTATATACCGTAATACGCTATTCGGAACCGAACAAGATTAGGCCGGTCACGGAGAAGAAGCGACTACGCATTTTACTACCTCTTGAGTGGCTCAAAATATCATCGAACTAACAAATACAAGTCCACGACGCCCGTTTCAAGCCCAAACCGGCCACGATATGCTGCTGGCCTATAGGGGCCACTAAATCAGTTCGACAGGCCGTGGGCCTTCCCATTTGCTAGCCCAAGGCCGACCATGACGTACTGTGATGATAAGGTACTCGTTTCTCCTTTGAAGTGTGCAATCTGCTTAGGTTATGGCGTGTTTGTGTATCTGGTGTTGTATGCAGGGCTCGGGACTGTTCCCGCAGCATTGATCCCAGGACTTTGTGTCGGACTCGGGTTTTTTCCAGTGATCTCGTGATACATGTGACATCCAGATCCCGCACTAAAACGTCCCGCAAAGGCTATGATATGCCGTTACGCGCGCACGAAAACGTGAAAATCCCGCTCCCTCACAACTTTCCCCCGCATGAGTACATACTTATAATTCCCGCACACACCACTGCCGTATAGTTCAGGGTATCTTGAATGCCCTTGCTGGAAGACTCAAAAGCACACTACACCACCGTACGCGGGTGCCCTTCGCACTGTGACTGTCAAAGCGCATGTAAGCGTCAGATTTCGAGTTTAATTATCATGTCACTCAGTTGTTGTCTGCCCATCCAAACTGGTATTTTTACCGAACGATACGATCAGCCCCCTAGTGTCCGTCATGATTATTCCCCCTTGAGAAGTGTAAAGTATATGGTCACCGACTGTGAGACAGAGAAATACTGAATAATTGAATCTTCCAGCAAGGTAAGCAAATGGAAAGCCAATATACCGAGTTGGAGAACAACACAATCGAGCTTACTAAGAAAACAAAGGTAATATAGCGGTGAAACTACAGTGTTCGTGAGAACCAAATATTCCTAAGTTGGTGACCGTCGGTAACTTGAGCACTACCGTATAATATATCCGGTGTGCGCGAACACAATTATGAAAACCTTGTCTACTGAAAACGTGCCTGTAGCCATGCTCAATGACTCGTTGTCTACTATGATACCGAGAGGCAATTTCTACCAAAAGTGTTACCAGAGTCGTCTTGCCCGTGTGTGTTAATAGACGTTGCAGAGAGTTGTACAGAGGCACCCCACTTCTACCGCTGCACTCCAATGAAGGGGAATGACAGGAAACCGTTTGTGTAATGCGTTCTTCATCGACACCAGCCTCTGCTGCTGCCGCTGCTGAAGCCCGCAGAGTAGAGTGCGCACTATTTCGTTGGAAAACCAAACCATACCAATAGAAAAACATGGGGAGGGGGGGGGGATATCCAGCAGGTTTATGCAGCGCATTCATGTTGAAGAAACGATACCCGCAGCCAGCGGTTCGAGCGCTATCCCCTATGTGCCAAGTCAGCTCCTCAGCACCCTCCGAACACCCCCCCCTGGCCTGCGCATTGGCTTTGCGGTGCCCTGACACTCTACCAGGATTACCACCTTCCTTCCAGCAGTAGCACAACAAGAACCAAAGCACGGGATCAATTTTAAATGAAGGAGAAAGACAAGTGCTGTGCTCATAGGTCTAGGAGCAAATATGTCCACGCCACCAGGGAATCCTCGATAACAACAACGCAAGCCCTGCACCTGACCATACCTCAGAGTGACCCACTCGCCCGTGAAGTACGAAAACGGGCAATAACCATATAAAAAGACGTTGGAGTTGTCCTTTGTTAGCATTGCCGACGAGGGTGTACTGCTCTAGACACTGGCGCGATGCTTCAAGGGTACAAGCGCTCCCTCCATCCGCAGGTTGTCCAATCAATGTGGTTTATTTCGTCTCAGATATGTGGTGATCAACAAAGAGAATGCTACGATGTGCTGCAATCGGTATGAGGCAATGCTGTGCTACGACAGGAATAGGGATAATGCAATGGTGTGCTACCATAGGGGTAAAAGCAGCATGTTTTGGCGAAGCAGCTATTCCAGGTTAAGAAACAAATATTGGGTGCTAGGCTTTCCTTTGGGTTGGCCGTTTATTTACACTAGTACACGCTGTTGAATCAACTCCTGGCTATGACGCCGGTTGCAGCCAAATTGATGCAGTTGGAGTTATACGCAAGTTTGAACTAAAAAGGTTGAATATTTGTGCAAGGAAACAGGGGGGTCCAGGGATTCAGATATCATACACCTAACCCCCCCCCTCTATAAATATATTATATATTCATTGGTTGGGTTGGCGTCGGTTGGCAACGACGCTGAAAAAACACGCCTCTCACTGCGTGACCTAGAAAACCCGGGTACCGTTTTGTATTTTGGCAGTCACCAAAGCTGGCGGTCTTGTTAGATCATCTGTGCGAGGTGGAGAACCTTTCCTCCGCACAAGGGGAATGATCGTATCACGTAGTGTGTATATGGTAAGGCACCCGTGAGGCAGTTACATAGTGCTCCTATTGCTGTCTCAGGGAGGGGCCACACCTAGAATTAAGTTAACTCATTGAAGCTATCATCCATATGCTAGTTCGCCTCAGAGGCGGTTCTTAGCAGGATGCAGCTCACCCTCCATGCGACTCGCCCAATACCTCACGGCGCTTCGCGCTTGGTGCAGGCAATGTCTGCCTGGTTAGTGAAAACCCAAGGTGCTCCGTCCCGGCATTGTAGGGATGCGAGAGTCTATGGTCATACGACTACGGCCGTGCACGACATGAGTACACCCCCCCCGGAGGGCTCGAAAACACAATATATTGCACGTTTGTTTTTCTTGTGTATCGGTGTATGTCATTTGTGTGGCAATACCGAAGAGGTGCAAACCCTCACGTCGAGTCAAATACCGTAACATGGTATCCCAAGCAACGACTCGCAGGACCCACGTTACGCACAAAAACCTATATATTTACTCGTTATTCCTACAATATTGTTTATAGGTGCATACTTGCAATGGTCCTCCGTGATACCGCTGTAGCGCCGGTCATTAATACATCTACTCCGCACGTATAGCTGCAGTGCAATATGCAGCAGTCACTACTAAGACTGTCAGGGCAGACCGGGGCAATAACTCGTACAAGTTCTACCGATATAGTATAGTAGTACCGGTATTGTACCGCAGTAATGGGTCTACCCCCAGCAGTATGAGTAGGTGCCTCGTCTGAGTACGGCATCCAAGGACCCACCCAGCAGCAACAGAAACACACACAAAGCAATCGTTTGGAGCGTTCGACTGTTGTAGCTGCGGGAAGCGCCATGCTGGTGTAGTGTCAAGATTGACCTGGGCGAGCAAGGGTGCTGCTGCAGCTCGGGGATGAGTCAAGCCAACACAGATATATGAGGTACCACAGGTACGTACGAGTATGATGATGCCAAATACCACAAGTACGGTGTTCGTATATAGGATATCGTATAGGGTGTCAAGGCTTCGACCACTATTAATAATAACGGACTGACTGGTATACTGAGGGTACCACGGCTATTACTTACAACAAACAACAGTCCGGGCAGGTCCGTACGCTGAAACAGAAGGATTACAAACGGTCCTACTACTATAGTACTGCTGTAGATTAAGGTGCTCATGCTGTTGTTCGGAAAGGTGGCGCTCAGGTTTGATGATCTTCCGAGAGCTCATATGCTGTCTGGCACTATGGGCTATGACTCTCCCAAGGATTGGGCTGTAACCTATGGGCTATGAACCTCCAAAAAAAGGATTGGGCTATAATTCTTTCGAAATATCAACCATTATTAGCTGAAATGTCAAACAGGTGTCTTTATTTGTAGTGAAGTTGTAAGGCTTTACATCTCCCGGGGCAGTATTTTGTAGCCCCATTTTTCGCCTCCACTTGGCTCCACAGCAGCTTTGAGTAACCCTAACCAAAAGAGCCATAGATGGGCTATGACCCTCCAAAGGATTGGGCTCTAACTCCCAAAAGTATCAACCATTGATCTCCGAGAGGTCCAAACATTTCTAATGAGCTTGTAAGGCTTTACACCTCCCGGGGTGGTATTTTGTTGCTACCAGGTATGTTTTACGTCTCCGATCGGCTCCGCAGCAGGTTTGAGTTACCCGGTGCCGATCATTCTTCGGAACAACAGCAGAGCAGGCGCTGCGTGGGCACCTGTACGAGGTCAAAATGAAGGGCCTCGGCCAAGAATCAACACGTTTCAGTCAGCGAGAAGCGTAAAACGAGCGACTTCGTCAGGGTTGCTCATGCGTCGGTGTTTTTCCAGCGCAACATGCCCACAACCCCGCCGTCTCGTGCTAACTGAGAAAAGCTGCTAGTCTCACGAGAGCTCGACAGGGCACAGCAGGTTATCTCACAGATGACCAAGGAAGAGGCCGTTTGCGAATCGGCGCTCTGTGGCTAGAGCAGTCGCTGGATTGGCGAAATCTATTTGTTTCCTTCCCCAAACCGTATGGTCTCGGGGTTGTTCTCGGTACATGGTATACGATAGTTGCTTGTGTACTTGAGAGGAACATACACTTGTATAGGGTATGGAGTATATGCCTGGTGTTTCAGGTGTGAAATGTCGAACGGAGTGCAATGGTACCTGCGAATTTTCAACTAAAGCTGTTTGTGCTGACATTCGACATTCCCCATCCAAAACACCAGGCGAAGGCTCCATACTCTGTTCAAGTGCACGTATCTCCCAAGTACACAACACGCGATTATCGTATGGGTTAATGTATCGCGAAAGACCCGGAGACCATACGGTTTGAGAAGAGAAACAATTAGTTTTCGCCAATCCAGTGACTGCTCTGGCCACAGAGCGCCGATTCGCAAACGGCCTCTTCCTTAGTAATCTGTGAGATGTCCTACTGTGCCCTGTCAAGCTCGCGTGGGGCTAGCAGCTTTCCTTAGGTAGCACGGCCAGGCGGGGGTGTGGGCATGTCGCGCTGGAGAGTCAGCGACGCACGAGCCACCCTGACGAAATATCTCGTTTTACGAGTCTCCCAGCCTGAATCGTGCCGACTCTTCGCCGAGGCCCTTCCTTTCCGTTTCGTACAGGTGCCCAAGTAGCCACGGCTCTGCTGTTGGTTCGCACGATGATTGGCACCGGTTTACTCAAAGCTGCTGTGGAGCCAAGTGGAGGCGAAAATCTCCCAGCGATTTTAATAGCAGCGCATATTCTGAAAACAAAAAGGAAAATAATTCGACTTATTTCCCGGCGTTTTAACGCGGGTGGCTGCAGCTTTGAAGATTTTTGCGTTTTTCCCCCATCGAGGTGCCCTCAGCAACGCCGCCACCACGAACGCTATAAGTTGGATGCCCAGCGTGTTAATAGCCGCATCCAAAAGAAAACATCAAGAGCTATCCATAATATATTTCAACTTGGCTCAACTCATCGGGGTGCATGATATATCAAGCAAAGGGCACAAGGAATCTTTTTCGTCGCTGCTGAAAGCAACACCACACGTGCATCGTACAAAACCTATGTTAAAAAATCGATCTGGCAGTGTCCCCGATGCTGAACTATGAAGTCATACAGCAAGTGTTTCTATTTCCCTTATTTCCCAGGTGCCTCTTTTCAAGGTGCCACTCGACGCCCGTTCGATCGCAGGGAGGGCACTCACCCCACCACAGTAGCAGCAGCAGCAGCAGTAAGCAGCACCAGCAGCCTCAAGCTCACTAGGTTGAGGATGTTGTCATCGTCGTCTTTGTTTGCCTCGTCTGTTTTGCTCGTACTTGTGCTCATTTTTACGTAGGATTAGTCGTACGATACCCCGGGTACTTACCACACACAGCTCACGGGGCCATATTTTTCAACTCTGGTGGTGTACATGGCAAGCCCTGGTCATACTCGTCAGGGCCTGCCTCCATCTGGAGCAGCTGCGTGCACACTGCTGCGAGCTCCGGGGGCGGGGCTGGCCTCGTCCAAAAAACGACTCGTACGGACGAAACTCTCAAGATGCCTCTGTTCCCTTTTTGTTGGTGATCCACGCGTATGAAACCCTACTTGAATCAAGTCAAATCAATGCGACACGAAAACCGACGGCGGTTAAAAAAGGCGACACGTTTTCCGACGGCGTGCGTGGACACTAAAAAATCGCCGAAAAATGGGGCTACAAAGTACTGCCCCAGGAGGTGTAAAGCCGTACAACTTCAATACAACAAAAGACACCTGTTTGACATTTTAGTAGGGTTGCACCCCGTCTGACTGAGAACCGGGTACCCGGTGGCGGGTACCCGGAACCGTCGGGAACCGGAACCGGACAGGGACAAATAATTTACCCCGGGTAGTGTTTATGTACGCTGCTGTCAAACGTGCTCTGTGTAGCCACGTGCCTATACCGTGGGTCGTCAAGGAAAAGGTGGAAGATAATGTACACTCGTACCACCACGTTACCAAATATACACACAAGTAGAGCCAGTACCTGTCGTCAAAGGCCCATCATGAGCACCACACAGGAGTGAGCCGTACCTTTCTGTCACGCTCCACCCTCACATGTATACGGGCAGTATCTTATCATCAAAGCCCGGGTCGCATCATCGTTATCGCAGACTGCCTCTCGGGGCAGCTCCATCTCTCCACCTACGGGGCATACTAAATAATGCCCCGATACATAATACGAAACCCCACAATAGATGAAACCGCCACATACGGAAAATCAGTATCGACCAACCGCATACCACAAACAGCCCCCCTATTCGGTGCGCGATACGATAGGTCCCGAATAACTTATCACCAGTTGCCAGGTAAAACGGCAAGTCCCAAATTCCACAATAAATCACTGCCAAGGTAAAACGGCAACCCCAAATTCCATCCTTCACTATTGCCAAGGTAAAACGGCAATGCCGATACCAAATCTCTCAATCTTGATTCCAGTATATATCTCCTAAACTATAGCGAGACAGTAACTACGGGAAGGGGAAAATCCAACAAACGTGAGTATGCTGGTAAAACCTTCAAACAAAATCAATAACACCGTCTTCACATAAATACCGTACGGCCCGATAACATCGGGCCCCCTGTTGCGTACTCTGTAAGAGCACAACAGCAGAACATCTCTGATGTAGAACACCTCAAATCAAAGCATAGCAGCCCCCCTGCTTGACACTCCCCTCGGAAGTATACAAGAAGCCAACTATTCGCATCTGAATCCAAAAGTACTATAGGTATCAGTAATTGCTCCCCTGTACGTTGTGCGCAATTAACCAATAGCCCAAGCGTACGGCACAATTCATCAAGACCATCGGCATACTCTAGTGGCGTATTAACCTTATTCAACGTATGGGTACCTCCCAACACTTTCTCCATTTCCTTACGAACTCCTGATGTTGCACGGTAATTCTTCAAGTACTTTCCAAAAACATCCCATGCACATCGAAAAACTCCTACTATTATCCCCCCAAACCAAATGCCCCAAAACCCCCAGAAAAATAAACAAACAAACGAACCAGTGAATAAATCACAACAAGTTCATCACAGAGTCACGGTCAAAGCGAAACGTCTCAGCATGCAACGGTTTGATGAGAAAGTCGGCATGCTGCTCTGTCGACCGTACGTGTTAATCTCAAACTATCCGTTAGACACATGCTCTAGACATCTACGTCCTATAATCAAACCATTCACAGACGCCAGCGCGCATAACTACTACACCAGAGACAGATGTCCGGTCAGTAGCCTTGCGTGCATCCGCATCCAGGTATATGATACAACCCCAACTGGACTCGACTATCTGCGATGGAAAGTCTTCGTCGTGTTACCGAGTACAGCTACTATCTAATCTCAAACTATCCGTTAGACACATGCTCTAGACATCTACGTCCTATAATCAAACCATACACAGACGCCAGCGCGCATAACTGCTCCACCAGAGACAGACGTCCGGTCAGTAGCCCTGCATGCATCCACATCCACGTATGATAAAACCCCAACTGGACTCGACTATCTGCGATGGAAAGTCTTCGTCGTGTTACCGAGTACAGCTACTATATCCCCCATGCTCGGTAGACGACAAAACATTCATCGCATGGTTGATAGTAAAATGCTGCGATATCGTTGTAACTCTAAATCCCTCAACCATAAAATCAAAACCAAACTCAACTTCACACCCACAAACCAGAAACATCAGCGATCTGTATCAAATAAGCGCCGCAGACAACGAAACAAACAGAACGTCGTTGTCGTTGTATGCATTCACTCACGTACAAGACTGCTCGGTTCAGCGTTATAATTCAACTATCCTCCTACCAAAACAACAATTTAGGCCCTCGATATACCAGGTAAAGCATCGTCTCTCAATCATACCCCAGGTCGTGATAAATGGACTGCCATAACCGAGATACGTGACAATGTACAGCTGTTGATGCTGTTATTTTATAGTATTCTGACATCGTACTTCAGAGGTCGTAGTACGCAATTCAGAATGCCAAATATCAGATACCAGTATACCAGGTACATCTCACTATACTCGTATATCCAATGCAAACATTTGACAATCCAAGCGTCATAAATATTTCGGCTCGTCAATTCCTATTGGGACAAAACGATCCAAAACACAAAGGTGTGTTTGGTAGGGTACGTACCGAAGTATACCGGGGATATTTTCTCGGTAAATACCGGTACCTGACACTTCGGTAAGTTCGGTATTTTTTCGATACCGGTACCCGACACTTCGGTAAGTTCGGTATTTTGTCAATACCGGTACCCGACACTTCGGTAAGTTCGGTATTTTTTCGATACCGGTACCCGACACTTCGGTAAGTTCGGTATTTTTTCAATACCGGTACCCGACACTTCGGTAAGTTCGGTATTTTTTCAATACCGGTACCCTACACTTCGGTAAGTTCGGTATTGTTTCGATACCGGTACCCGACACTTCGGTAAGTTCGGTACTTTTCCAATACCGGTACCCGACACTTCGGTAGGTTCGGTACTTTTCCAATACCGGTACCCGACATTCCGGTAAGTTCGGTACGCCTACCCGAATATACCCCCGGTACCTGTATACCCTCGATCATAATACCGGCGGTGATCGGTGCGGCCTCGATACCGGGGAATCGGGTATGTATGCAATACGGACACACATTATGCATTTATTTGTGGCAGCAGCAGCAGTCTTCTCTACAATAATTACGTATGTATGTATGTATCTGGTCCTTGGCGCTGGAGTGACACGACGCACTCATATCACACCCACCATGCATGGCTGTAGACACAACACAACAGCCACAGAGAGTACGGAGCGAAAGGAGAGCTGATATTATCACCAACTCGCGCCGTTGGGGTTCGAGGTGCTGCCGAGGCGGTGCTACGGCACGCTCTGCGCAAACTTCGTGTGGCAGGAGATGCTTCGACTGCTCGCCTGAGAAGTCACTCGTATCATGCATCCTCTATACGAACTTGACATCTCGAACCCATCGCTGCTGTCATTATATGAAAACGCTGATGTTCCAGCAGCAGCGGCAGCAGCACAACGCGAGGTCGCCGATGTTCTCAACCGTATACCGAGCTTCGAAATTGGGAGGTAGGGGTACAACACGAGCTTCAAGCGTAGCACTCGATGGCAGTGGCACGCGTGGACTGTATCAAATATATTGCAAGTACACAGCAGTAGAGCCCACAGCAGCAGCCCATTGCCCAAGTAGAAGCTGCTGTCTCTGCCCCTCTGCTGCTGTGTTCTGCTGTTGTTCTTGCTGTGGGGCCGGGGCTGCTGCTAGCCGTGCTGCCGCTCGCCACGTGGTTGGGATGGGGGCGGCGGCATTGCCGTTTTGTCCGCCGTTGCCGCAGCCATCTGTTTGCTGTTGCTGTATACGAGTAAACATGTATTTAGAGTAACTTCGGTAGGGTACGTACCGAAGTATACCGGGGATATTTCCTCGGTAAATACCGGTACCTGACACTTGGGTAAGTTTGGTATTTTTGCGATACCGGTACCCGACACTTCGGTAAGTTCGGTATTTTGTCAATACCGGTACCCGACACTTCGGTAAGTTCGGTATTTTTTCAATGCCGGTACCTGACACATCGGTAAGTTCGGTACGCTCACCAAAATGTACCCCGGGTACCGGTATACCCTCGGCCACAATACCGGGGGTACCGGTACTTTCTCGGTAGTGTGCTTAATACCCTACCGAACACTTCGGTAAGTTCGGTACTTTTTCAATACCGGTACCCGACACTTCGGTAAGTTCGGTACTTTTTCAATACCGGTACCGGACATTTCGGTAAGTTTGGTATTTTTTCAATACCGGTACCCGATAGTGCGGTAAGTTCGGTACGCGCGACAAATATACCCCCGGTACCGGTATACACTACCGAACTTGCCTTTGCAAAAACATTTAATCTACTGTGGGTCATTGCTACTAAGCGACCCCAACCCCACGCGCTCAACCCCCGTCTCCTACTCCCTACTCCACGGACTCGACGCTTGTTTTCCGCCGCGGCTCAACGTCACCGCGGCATGGACTACATCTCATAAATCCGCAGAGTTAGGGTGTATTTTGAGTCGTTGAGCAAAGGGTGCATCGGGTGGTTACTTTCAGCGCCAGGAACCAAGTCAAATCGTTAGACAACGAACCACATCATTATGCACTATGTCTGTGGGTAGAATCATGCCATCAAACCCCCCCTCGTGATTCTTCCCAGCACAACTGTAGTGACAAAAACATTCCGTGTGCAAGGGCCTGGTGAGGAAATGAGCATTGATTTTCACACCAATATCATGTACCAGGTACTGCTGTAGAATCAAGCTTAAATCAGCAGTAATTCTTTAACACATTAATCATGCATTGGAGCAAAATTAGCAGTAATTTCCCCACATTGTATATAATGCGCTGTAAAATCAAGTACTTTTCCAGCACATTAATATCAGGCATTGCAGAAATCAGCAGTAATTCTCCGACACATCCTTCCATCCGAAAATATAATACGACAAAATAACTTGTACCTGGTACCATTACAACGCATCAGCACTGATTTTCATACATCAATATCATGTACTGCTGTAAAATCAAGCCAGAACCAGCAGTGATTTTCCACCACATTAAATATCATGTATTTGAGAACCAAGCTGGCAATCCACCCCCTGTCATGCTTCAAACAACACACAGCAGTACGGGTATCATGCATCCACGTATACATATAATACGGTACCAGTATACCAGTACACAGCAGCAGTCTGACAGATCATGCACTGCTGCTGTAGAATCAAACAGTCAGAAATTATCATACACTGCTGCTTGCTGTATAATCAGTCCATCACAAACTGGTTCCACACAGCAGTGCACTTTGTCTGTAGAATCATGGCATCACAACCCCCCCCCTCGTGATTCCAACAGCAAGACACACAAAATATAGCGGTGGTGCATCATACCCGTAGGATATAATCACACAACTATAGCCCTCGTTCACACATACCAACCGATTGTTGACTTGCCTGGATCCAACGGGAACGTTCGCTCTCCTACTCAGTTCCCATTCAACCACACACATAGCTGCGATCCACCATACCAGGGGTACAAGCTCACCACAACTACAGCAGTCCTGCTCAAATATGCCGGCCAAAACACAGAGGAGCACAAAAACAAAACAACAGACGAAGGAAATACAATCCACTCAATCCACCAACCATAAAGTTGGCAAATATAACATGCCTGCTTTCCTGGATCAAATGGAAAAGATCGCGCCCCGCTGCCGCAGATGCTGCTGCTGCTCCCCTCTTCCACGAGCTCCACCTCTGACCGTCCAATGTCACCCCCCCCCCCAAGCCCATCCCGTTCCTCTGGTTTCCCTGGGTTGAAGGGGTATGGGCCACTCTGGCCCAAACCAATCTTCGGCACTCCTCTGCCCACACCGTCCCCACCGAGCTCCACCTCAGGCAAAGCAACACAAAGCTCCACCACCTTAGCCTGAGCACCACCAAGCTCCACCCCCTCAGGCCCAGCCACTCCAAGTTCCACCACCGTAGCCTCAGCAAAACCGAGCTCCTCCGCCTCAGCCTCGGGTTGTTGCTGTACGGCATCAGCGTGCTTCTCTACCTCAGGCTCAGGCTGCTGCTTTACAGACACTGCTAGCGGCTCACGCACACCACCGAGCTCGTGCGCCTCGGACGCAGCCACACCAAGCTCGTCGAAGCTCCGGTACGGAACACCAATTCCTCCAGCTCGTCGCTTGGCAAACTGCAACCTCTCCCACCAGGCTTGCTTCTGCAGGAAGGTACGCGGTCGAGGTCCATGATACATGTTCCACAGCTCCTGGCGCGCAGCCGCACTACGGGAATCCCTTTCGTTGTTGACGACATCCATCTCCAACATCAGGTCCTTTATCATCTGCTTCCGAACCAGTTCGCTCTCCCCTGGCATAGCACTACCCCTCCTAGTCGTCGACCTCGGCACTACTGCCGGCTGTACCTGCGGCTGCTGGAGCGCCGGCGTTCCAGCCTGCCACACCTAGCGGTGGTACGGCGCGTAGACGATAGTAGGCTGGGCAGTACACTGCCTGGCCCTGTGACCATAAGCTAGGAACCCATCGCACACGCTGTTAGGGGCAAAGCAAATCGCGGCCATATGTCCTCGAGCACCACAACGCTCGCACATGTAGAACCCGCCCATAGACGCTCCTGGGGGCGGAGGGGACTCGGGCTGGCACCAGCCATTTCCGGTGTTACGAGTCCAACCAGTGTTCCCTGGGTTTTGATGCTGTTGACTCTGATGCTGCGGCTGAGGTGGGTGCTGCTGCTAATAACTGTGACCTCCACCCCAACGCCGCTGCTGTTGCGGCTGATGCGGCCAGGTGCCTCCATACTTCTGCTGCTGTTTGCTGCTGTTGCTGCTGCGCGGTGTCTCGATACTGCTGCTGCTGCTGCTGCTGCTGCTGCCGCCCGAAATCCTCAATACCAAAGACCATCTCCTCAGTCAATTCCCCCTTATACCACCCCCCCTCTAACACAGTATAGCACTCCAACAGCCTCCGGACCCGAAGCAATCCGATGATCGTGTTTATGTACGCTGCTGTCAAACGTGCTCTGTGTAGCCACGTGCCTATACCGTGGGTCGTCAAGGAAAAGGTGGAAGATAATGTACACTCGTACCACCACGTTACCAAATATACACACAAGTAGAGCCAGTACCTGTCGTCAAAGGCCCATCATGAGCACCACACAGGAGTGAGCCGTATCTTTCTGTCACGCTCCACCCCCACGTGTATACGGGCAGTATCTTATCATCAAAGCCCGGGTCGCATCATCGTTATCGCAGACTTCCTCTCGGGGCAGCTCTATCTCTCCACCTACGGGGCATACTAAATAATGCCCCGATACATAATACGAAACACCACAGCATATGAAACCGCCACATACGGAAAATCGGTATCGAGCAACCGCATACCACAAACAGGTAGTTTGGACCCCGGGTACCCGGGTACCCGGGTACCCGTTGATTGTGCTTTACGGAGGCCCCAAGACTGGGACATACGTTGATTTATACATACACTGTGCCCCTAGACTCTCCCTTTTCCTTTTCTCCTACAGCCTTCGCACAACACGCGACTAGGGTTGCATCCCGTCCGAGTGAGAACCGGGTACCCGGTGGCGGGTATCCGGAACCGTCGGAACCGGAACTGGACCAGAACAAATAAATTTACCCCGGGTATTTGGAGAGGCAGCCTTCTGCCTTCCATCTTCTTTCTTTGGCATGACTCATCGAGATAATAGACGCAATGAAGTCATTCCCTCCCACCGTCCGCCTTACCATGCCACCTGCGGACCGTTCGGGCCCGCTGAAACGCTAAAAGGGGAGAATATAGTGCGTGGTAATCCGGGTACCCGGGTACCCGGATACCCGGGTACCCGGGCTGAAAGCAGGCCGGGTACCCGGTTCCGGTTCCGTCTGAACCCCTCACAATCCGGTCCGGTTACCGGTTCCAAATTTTGAGGCCGGGGTGCAACCCTACATTTTAGCCAATAATCCAATAATGGTTGATATTTCGAGAGATTTATAGTCCAATCATTGTTTTGGAGGGTCATAGCCCATAGGTCTGGCAAGCCCACCATTGAGAGCCTTGCCATAGCCAAAGTCGTTATCACAGAAACAAACCCACGCGATATCCCCCTCTCGCGATATCCTTCGGGCAGTGCCTATCCAGCCAAGCTTGCCAATCCCACGGCTCTTCAGGGCCTTCTGGTCCTCGTTAGAGCGAGCTCATAGCTCCTTTGTACCGCTCACTACTGCTACAGCAGTCGCTGTCACCACGCAGCGGCGGCGTAAATAGGTCGCAGTGCAGCCCAGTCGTATTGTAGTACTACTACGGAAGGCCTTGTATCAAGCAGGGGGGGGGGGGCTCTTTACCGTCCCCCGTTTTCAGTTTTATATATTATTAGTGATTGTTAAGGCGTAGAGGGAGCGGACGGGGTCAGGTACCCCCCCCCCCCCTGTGGAGAAGGCCGATACTGAATAATTCGACGTGATGTGTCGGGAAAATATTCTACGGGCCCCCTTGAAGGAAAAATGTGAATTAATGTTGTTTTAGTGGTACCGAACCTAGCCAGGGCGGGACCGCGGTATTATTGCGGACAACAACGAAACTACCTAATAATAACTGGGTCACGATCCACACCCTTTAACGCAATCCACGGATCAGGTAAGTTGACACACGCAGTCAACCACGTAACAACCGACCCACCGACACCCACCCACCCTCACATACCCACCCACCCACCCACCCACCCACCTACCAACTAACGTACTTACTTACCGACACCCACTTACTCACACCCACCGACCCAACCACCAACCCGACCACCCAACCACGAACGTACGCACCAACCGATCGACACACGCACCAACCGATCGACCAACCCACAACAACAACTACAACAGCAGTTTTAAATCAGTGTACAGCAGCACCAATACGTACAGTAATAGTAGTATTATAGTAGCATACAACCCATTTACAGCAGCAACAGCAGCAACAGCAGCAGCAGCAGCAGTCCCAGAAGTGGCAGCACGTAGAGCGGGCAAAAGCAAAACGCCGATATCGATACGCAGCTCTTGTACGTACAGCAGTGGCCCTTTTTTGTCGATTTTTGTACGTCTGGGCTTTTCTATCTTGATATTAGTGCAAAAACCGCTAACTCGCGTAGTTTTGGGCGGATTTCGATTCTGACCGAAGTTCTGGAGATGTATATTTTCACATTTCGGGGACTCTTTAAAAAACAATACATTGATTTTAGTATTGAAAAAAAATCTTGATTTTAGTATGAAGATTTTTTAACTTGAAATTTGTGTGGATTTTCGACTTGATCTTATTGTGGGGGTTAGACCCCGAGCGGGAAAGCCCTCCGAATACGCTGTGAACCCCTCCATTCGCGTGGATCTGCCCCGTTCTAGGGGACGGCGCTAGCCGTTCCCGGGAGGCCGCCTTCCCCAAACGCCCGCTCGCCGAGTTCGGCACCGGGGACTGTTCTTCGCCGGGGTCACCGAGGGCTGAAGCAGCGGGCGGGACAACAGTGGTGCGGTGGCGATCGGCGTTGGGTGGCGCACGGTAGAGCCGGTCTACCGTGGGGCATATCGAAACCGGCATAGTCGTGAATATCCCAAAGGAAATCATCATCATCATCATTACCGAACGAAGCGTATTATATTACATGGTTCCCCTTAGGGATGTTGGTCACTTGAAATCCCGGGGGTGTCGCAAGGTGAAAAAATATCGCACATGCTTTATAGTTTAATTTTTGGAGCAAACCTGTGGCATAGACTGTAAAAGTAGTAGCGACGGCCATTTCTAACAGAACAACTGTCACGAGATGATATCGTATCTGAGGTACAGTGGGCTCCCGGTGTTAAGAAACTTTAGGTTGGTGTCCAGGCTCAACGACTTGTTTAGTTTCTGAAGTCGATCTTACTATGTTTTGTAGGATTTAAAGTCGATCCCACAGTGGTACTGCAGTTATCACGGCTGTTCTGCGCTGTCCAGCTGAGTATACAGAAAATAATTATGACAGAGATGTTGCCCGACGAGTCCCGCCCCGGTCCTAGATAAGAGTATTCACTCGTATGTAATAACTTTTGGGTGGGTACCCTGGTACGCGTTTAGCAGCCGAGTACTCGTCTAAGGGTGCCCGTCGAACAACTGGATATCCGGGTGCCCTGGGCCAAATTTCTCGGCGAGTATGAAGTGTTATCAATACCCGTGACGGGTATTAGCGGTTTTGTTGTTTTCAATCGTTGCTGTAAAGCGTGGGTGATATCAAAATCAGAGGCAGAATATTCTCGGAAGAATGAGAGAATGTGAGTTGTATACGTACGTAAGAAGTTTGGCCAATCAGATGAATACAGAAATACATGGTAGTATGAATCGTAGCCCGTGATTCACACCTAGTCCAGTAATTAGTTGTGACCTGCACGTGATAGCACAGTGCAGCAAAGTCAGAGCTACAGGTCCAAGGTGTGATACAGACTAGTCGTGAGTTCCCAGTATGTCCGAGGAGAGCAAGTCGCCGGAGGCTGAGGTTATTCGGGTTGATGCTGCGCACGACCTTCAGGCGGCTTCGGCTGCTGCGCAAACCCGGGCAAAAGAAAATGCGCATGCCGCTGTAGCTGCAGTGCAAGCACAGGTGGACGCACGCCGTGAAGCCGGGATCGCATACATCAAACACACACGCATACACAATAAAAGACAGAACACAGCGAAGCAGTACTCGCTGTTCGTAGCTGTCACAACTAGATCTGCTGGATTCCTCCTGCTACTCGTAGCTGTTTACTACGGGCCCAGCGCACGCGTACAGGACACAACAACAACAGCCGCCACAAACGCAACAATCTGAACAGCGGCTGGCTGCTGCGTGTTCTGCAGCTTCTTCTGCTGTACTGCTGTGCTGTTTGATAAGGGCGCCTTGGCTGCTTTGTAGTGTGTAGTCTAGACTAGACACACGTTCCCGTAAAGTACAGCAGCAGTAGTACTCCTACTGTACTAAAGTACTTGTAATCGTACGTATTAGAATGTAGATCAGCCTATCGCTCGTAGATAAGAGAGAGCTACAGTAGATATGATATGCGTACTGCTGTACATATATAGGTACTCGTAGATCTGGGCATGTGTATGTGTACTCTACGGAGATTCCGAAAAAATATTGGAACCAAATTACAAATTTACATAAATAAATAACGCGCGTGTAAGTTTTGAAGCGTGTCGTACAACTGCTACTGCTGTACACAACCCATAGAGAGCAGATGCATGCAACAATGTATTACCTACTATGCATGGCGCTAGATGTGTGCCTCATTCCATGTGGGTGTGGTCCTTGTTGTCTCGTGCGAGGTGCGTGCTGTGTGCGTTCCGTTCATGCGGCGTGTCAAAAATGAACAATCCAATTTCACACGGATAAACAATAAACTAAAGTCGTACGGCAGGTTTGTCATGTAGCTGTAAGGCGGTGTCAAGTCGGAACGTCTCCCCTGAGTTATTAGCTAGATTTCGCGACTTCGAAGGCCCAGAGCACGCCCCATGGGCTTCGACCGGGACCCGCACTGGCGCCGTGGTGTACACGCGGGGCCCCTGCGTGCCCCGCAGCCGATAGCGCGAGAAAAGACCCGCGGCCGGAGATGAAAAGTGAAACTATTCCGGGAAAATGTCCATTTGGTACCTATACATATAAGGATAGTCCATCTGATTAAATTTTCACAATAAGTGATGTCACAGAGTCTTAGTTGTTCCACAGGTCTGACGTATATCCACATACCATGAAATATACCGTGGAAAAGCCCTGATCCAGGCGACTAAGATGGCCCGAACCTTTTTTGTCCCCTTGGGGTTCAAAGACATAAGCTATTTGAAAATATTTTGGAATTATTTACTTAGCTTTTCTTTGGTTGAATAGGGGGTCGTCTCTTTTTTCTGGGAGCGGATTTAAACAGATCTCAGCCAAGGCCATACGTGGACACCTCTCATATATATATTTTCAGCCACTTTATGCGGTGAAATCGGCAATCAAAACGTGATTCCGACGGGGTTTTCCTGGCTTTTTACAGCGAATTTGATCGGCAAACGCTTGAAAACTCTACGGATTCGAGGAAATCAGCTTCGTCTGTATCATCAATGGTTTTCTCATTGCCAAACAAACTCCGTAGAGTGATAAACAAACTCCCAACGACGGGGTCATCCAAAGCTGGACATACTTCACATTCGCTCTCAATATAAATACATGTACGATATTGTTGGTGGTCTCGTGTGAGAGCTCCTCGGCTTTCCTTAGACGTAGAGTTGAGCCTTTTTCGTGATATCTCGCGATGAAGTCCAACCGGCGGCACGCAACTCGCTCATCGTGCTCGACCATCCCTGCCCTGCTTACTCTGCAAAGGGCGGCCTCGGGCTTGCCCTACACGAGGCCCACGGGGATACGTTTGTTTGAGGATTTATTGCCTATTTGTCACAGGCTTGCCATACGGACGCACGTCGTTGTTTTTTCTGACAGTCCCGTGCGGAATGATTATCTGTTTCGGACCTTACGAGACCCCAAAAATATCTACCGCATGCGCTCCTCAGGAGCGTGTCGGGATAATTCATCGGTTTACGTGCCCGTCGGCCTGGATATATAGTACCGGGCAGGGCCTCGCGTGCGCCCGCGGGCGTGAACATGCGGGCGGTGGGCGCTGCAGCAGCGTTTACCAAGATCATGGTGATGGAGAGCGCACATACAAAACACAAACGGTATTTGTTTTTTACACGCAGCTACATGCACAATCAAAGATTCCGTTATTTTTATGTCGGCGACGAACTTGGAATTTTATTAGACCACGTACTACTACTACTGTACTGCTGATATACACGTGCGTACGTACGCACGTATGATACAGTTGTACCAGCACCACAGCAAAAACAGACCTGTGTACCATGGGTTCATACGGGCGTGGTACACCAGTGTGATGCTATGATTATATTAATACTTGTGTTTGTTGTTTCTGTTCGTATGCGAGCGATGGACACTCCAACTTTCCCAATAACATTACGGTGATGGTCGAGAACTTGCTTTTTATCGAAAAATGTGGTTCCGAAATCATTACCGGTACGGTATACGTATACTCGTACTCGTATTTCATTTATAGTTGTCCCATGTTCACGCCCGCGAGCGCGCCCGCGAGCGCACACAAAGTACGTATGTATGTACGTATGATATTACCTCAGTACCACAGGGTGATGTTTAAAAGGAATACAAAATTCGGGAGCCGTTATATTGAAGTTAGGTGGCATGCTACGATAGAGGTGCACCATGTTTTTTCCGAGCTCCTCACTTGAAGAGATCCATACCTCACCGGAAAGCGGTTTTTGGAGGAGAATACAAGTGATTCCCGATGAACAATCTCACGACCCAAGTATATTTGGAAACATATTTTCAACACAAGAGTAAAAGGCAGTTGATTCTGGGTTGAGGAGCCCTATCGATCAGAAAACATTCAGCCGGAAAGTGATGCATCTATCGTAGCACGCGTCTTAGTGTAAAACGCATCCTCTGCCCTCATGTAATTAAAAAACCTAGTCTCCGTTTGTGAGGGTTTCTCATTAGGTGCTAGGTGCTACTGCTGTGCGCCCCTTGGCAGTACAGAGTCGCTTTGTTCGCTCTGAGCTTAGCTATTAATCTACCTCAGTAGACTACTCCTCGCCGTTACGGGCATTGTGCGTAGCCGCAGGCGGGCATCAGCCCGCCGCGGCGAAGCCCCCCTTGTACACTGATATAATATACTAGAACAACAAACTACACACGTAATTATACACCACCACATAACAACAGCACTGCTGGTTGTATATCGAAGCCAACGCTACGTAGTGGTCTTCTTGTCTTTCGAACTACCTGAAATACCGAGATTTCAAGACGTGGAACAGCCACTGCCCATCCATGGACCAAGCAGACTCCTTCGTCGATGCTCAGATGCTCAGAGTGAGGCCTCCACCCCGGAGGATCGCGAAGCCAAGGGAAAAGTCGCTCTCGCCGTCTCGAACGAAGTCCAGACGATTTATCACAATGCGGCCGTTGAGATAGTTACGCGCTTTAACGAGTCGAAATTCCCTTCCACTGAGAGTTGATCAAGATGGAAACATATTTTGACTACAATTTGTTCTGGTATGTGTTAGCGTCTTAGCTATACGGAAACAATACTAGGGGAGGAGCAACCATATTGGGTGACATTTCGGATCAATTATGCGTCGTTTCGGGGCAATTATTTGCCGTTTCGGGACAATTTCGAGGGAATTTCATAACACTTTTATCGAAAAAAACGACAATGACCTCCGATTTTAATTTTGAGACCGGATTTGGATTCCTCTCGGTCGCCCGGTTCATGCTGACTTTGTTTCACCTATCAACTCTCAAAATTGCGCGAGATAAAGTGGGTAGCCAGTGGAGTGAAAGATTGATCGGGCGGACCATATTTAGGAGTTAAATTTTTTATTTGTGTCAGTAATTGTACGCGACGCCAAAAAGTGGTGACGCAAGAAATATTCACTTAGCCTAGAGCCCCATAGTATAAGCCAATCGGCTTTTTTTGTTTTCTTAAGGGGCCCCTTCGGTCATGATGAAACACGAGTACTTGAGAGGTGATTTTTGTTTTTTGTTTTTTTACAGCAGCAATACTATTATTGGCATAATAGCACCATATCAGTACTCCTCACGGAAAACGGCATAGCTCCAGTTCTAATGCTCATAATTTTTCCCAACGAGTATTTTCGAAGAGCCTAAATCATGGTCAACATTTGTGTCTCGGGAAGCATATCGATCAGACGCCTTGTTCGTCACGAAACGTGCTTCTACAACGTAGAGAGGTGCCACAGGCAATTTTACAAACTTACGGCTTACGGTTGCCTGGCCCTCACAGAGCCAGCGTGCCGCGAGAGTTGCCCCTCGGGGCAACGTCGAAGTCCCGCCGCACCCGGGGATGATAACATCCCATCCCCTGGTCATAAATCCTACCATGCATTTACAACTCCAACAACCCGGGGACGAAAACGGACATCTCCCGGATCGATACCGCCCCGAAAGCTGTGGAAACCCCACCACTACTGGCTGGTTGCTGATTTGGCTGGGGCGCTGGAGTTCATACAGCCAGCCCGCAGCGAGAATTTCCCCTCGGGGCAACGGCGGGGTCCCGCCGCACCCGGGGACGATATTATCCCATCCTCGGGTCATAAATCCTTCCATACATCTACAACTCCAACAATCCGGGGACGAAAACGGACATCTCCCGCGTCGATACCGCCCCGCAAGGTGTGGAAACCCCACCACTACTGGCTGATTGCTGATTTGGCTGGGGCGCTGGAGTTCATGCAGCCAGCACGCAGCGAGGGTTGCCCCTCGGGGTAACGGCGGGGTCCCGCCGCATCCGGGGATTATATGATCCCATCCCCGGGTCAGAACGCTCTCCCTACATCTACAGCTCCAACAAGCCGGGGACGAAAACGGACATCGCCCGGGTCGATACCGCCTCTCAAGGTGTAGAAACCCCAACCCCACGGGCAAATTTACGGTTTCCTGGCCCTCATAGAGCCAGCGCGCGGCGAGAGTTGACCCTCGGGGCAACGTCGAAGTCCCCCCGCACCCGGGGATGATAAAATCCCATCCCCGGGTCGAACATCCTTCCATACATCTACAACTCCAACAATCCGGGGACGAAAACGGACATCCCCCGGGTCAATACCGCCTCACAAGGTGTGGAAACCCCAACCCCACGGGAAAATTCACGGTTGCCTGGCCCTCATAGAGCCAGCCCGCGGCGAGAGTTGCCCCTCGGGGCAACATCGAAGTCCCGCCGCACCCGGGGATGATAACATATCATCCCCGGGTCAGAAACACCTCCCTACATCTACAACTCCAACAACCCGGGGACGAAAATGGACATCCCCCGGGTCGATACCGCCTCACAAGGTGTGGAAACCCCAACCCCACGGGTAAATTTACGGTTGCCTGGCCCTTATAGAGCAAGCGCGGAGAGAGTTGCCCCTCGGGGCTACGTCGAAGTTCCCCCATACCCGGGGGTGATATGATATGATCCCCGGGTCATAAATGCTTCCAATATATATAACTCCAGCAAGCCGGGGCCGAAAACGTACATCCCCCGGGTCGAAACCGCCCCGCAAGGTGTGGAAACCCCACCACCACGGGCAAATTTACGGTTGCCTGGCCCTCATAGAACCAGCGAACGGCACGAGTTGCCCATCGGGGCAACGTCGAAGTCCCGCCGCACCTGGGGGTGATAACGTCCCATCCCCGGATCAGAAATCTTTCCATACATCTGCAACTCCAACGACCCGGGGACGCCAGCGGATATCCCCCGCGTCGATACCGCCCCACAAGGTGTGGAAACCCCAACCCCACGGGCAAATTTTCGGTTGCCTGGCCCCCATAATGCCAGCGTACAGCGAGAGTGGCCCCTCGGGGCAACGTCGAAGTCCCACCGCACTCGGCGGGGATGATTGGATCCTATCCCCGGATCAGAAACCCTTCCATACATCTACAACTCCAACAGCCGCGGGGAGCCAAGCGGACATCCACCGGGTCGATACCGCCCCGAAAGGTGTGGAACCCTCACCACCACTGGCTGATTGCTGATTTAGCTGGGGCGCTGGAAGCCAGAGAGCCAACACGTAGCGAGGATTACCCCTCAGGGCAACGGTGCAGTGCCGCCGCACCCGGGGATGATAAAGTCGCACCCCTGGGTCAGAATTCCTTTCACACATCTGCAACTCCAACGACCCGGGGACGCAAGCGGGCATGCCCCGGTTCGATACCGCCCAACAAGGTGTGGAAACCCCAACCCCACGGGCTAATTTACGGTTGCCTGGCCCTCATAGAGCCAGCGTGCGGTGAGAGTTGTCCCTCGGCGCAACGTCGAAGTCCCGCCACACCCTGGGTTGATTAGATCCCATCCCCGGGTCAGAAATCTTTCCATACATGTACAACCCCAGCAACACCTTGGACGAAAACGGACATCCTCCAGGTCGATACCGCCCCGCAAGTTGTGGAAACTTCAATACCGCGGGCTGATTTGCGGTTGACTGGCTCTTATGGAGCCAGCGCGCGGCGCGAGTTTCCCCTCGGGGCAACGTCGAGATCCCACCGCACCCGGGGATGATATCGTCCCGTCGCCGGATCAGAAATCCTTGCGGACATCTACACCTCCAACAACCCTACGACGAAAATAGACACCCCCCGCGTCGATACCGCCCTGCAGGGTGTGGAAATCCCAACCCCACGGGCTGAGTTACGTTCTGGTTGGGGCTCATGGTCGATGTTCCGCTGTACCCGGGGATGGTATGGCCTCATCTCCGAATCATGTATCCTTCAATACATGAACACCTTCAACAAAAACGGACATCCCCCGGGTCGATACCGCCCCGCATAGTGGTTGTAATGTTTGGGTTCAGAGTGGTACATCGCAGCACAATGTAAATGCGAGTACTATGTACCGCACCAGGAACTTATTTACTATGGTGGCCAACGCAACGCTAGCGCCACGGGCGGAGCCGTGGCCGTACCGCTAGTAGTTTAATCAAATTAAGAATAAACTAGAAAACACGTCAAACAAACTTTTCGTCAAATTGAGTCTCTAGCTTTTGATTGAGTGTCACTTAGAATGGCAATACGAAAAATAAACGTGTTGCCATAAAACATGAAACGCGTTGTATAGTCGAAGCAAGGCAAATAGGAGAAACTTTTTTTAACGCATTTCATATATTATTTGTAGTAGTAGTAGTAGTACCTGTATGCACACGTCATACGTACGTACGTGGACAACATGATAAATGTTTAGCGTTTGTTTCATCGTATACTGACTGCTGTAGTGCGAGGTATGCCATATTCCTTCTGCACTACAAAGAGTAGTGTACGCGGAGTTTGATGAGTAAAGACTAACCAGAGTGTTTCTTAGTTGGGTGTAAGTCTTTATTCGTATTATAAAAATCGTAAGGCCCTTGTTGATGAATGGAAGATTCCTTGGGCTCACTGAAAACTAGGTTAAAAGTTCGTTTCAATTCTTCACATTATAATGTTCAGATCATTATTTTTGGTCTGCAGATTAATATGAACATTCCCAACCCGTTGTTAGTCAGACAAAGCAATACCTCTTTATCTGGTTAATCGAAACAAACCCCTTGCTATCCTTCGGATTAAGAGAGGTCAGCTAGTTGTCGATTAATGCGAACACATGAAGAAAAAAACTACTGGCGATTAGTATTATTATCATATTTGCAATCCGACAATGTGCAGCATGAGCTTAAACGTTGACCACGATTTCATTAACATTCCCGAAAGCAAAAAAAACACGGAAACAAAGGAAATATTATCGGAGGAGTAGTGCCAGCCCGTATTTAAGAAATGTTGATATGGGAAAAATAACCGTAGGCTAAGATTATCACAAATAATATTGAAACATATTGGTCGAGAAACATAAAACGTAGGAAACAAAATAAAAAATTCAGTCTCGACCATATGTTGACGTTTCTTAATATCCCACTGTACTACGAGTGAGTATATAATGCCACATATTTAATAGATGAGGACCAAGGAGAAGCATGGAGGTCTCTTCTTGTGGTTTGTCCGCTCGCTCGGCGCCAAGTACGTAGCCCAAACGGCCTACGCAGGTCTGAAACATATAGATTATACTTGAGCAGAGGAGAGGGTATGTGCTGCTGCTACTGTGTGCTCCCAAAGCGTTTTCATGGCGTTGCGGCTGTATACCATACCAGGTGGTGGGATAATTCTCCCTATCTATGATGTGTACCGACTGCTATCGATCCGAGTGTACATAATCGCATGCCATGCCTTGGACCCTCAACAATTGACTTAGTCGCCCATATGTTTTTGTGGTGATCGCCTGGTACTCATCACGCTGATACCAAACTGTAGATTTACGTAAAACGACAACAATAACACAGCAGCAGCACGGCAGTCTAAAATAATCCTCATGGGGGGCCGGTGTGGTTGATTTCCTTACACCTTCATGGCACATAATATATATTTGCTGGTCTTCGGGAGCAAATATATATCATATAATAGCATATATATAGCGGCACGAACAGGTATCTCGTTTGATACCTATAAATATAATAGGATATAATAATACCAGAGGGTGATAAATATGGGTTACAATAAAATACCTTCCAGGCATTTATACCTGGTATTACTATCACGTACCACGATACGACGTATCTCGTACGTTTAGGACTGCAGTCCTATTTTGGGGACAAACCACTCTTATTCTAAGTGTTTTGTCCCCAAACGGGACTCCAGTCCTATACGAAAGGGTTAAAGAAAGCATAGGACAATACAAAAATAAAAATAAAACAAAAAACACAAGACGTGCAACAAGTAACTTTTACGTACGTATATTATAGTGCACGTATTACATTATTCATACCGATACCTGTAGTCGATGTTTCGACTGTAAACAAAAACAAATAATTAATGAAATGCGTTAAAAAAAGTATCCCCGATTTGTCTTGCTCCGACCATACAATGCGTTTCATGTTTTATGATAACACGCTTATTTGACGTATTGCCATTCCAGATGACACTTCAATCAAAAGCTAGAGACTCAATTTGACGAAAAGGTTGTTGTCAGCTGTGAATTCTCCCAACCGGTCGATATTCAGCTTTGCTAGCTGCGTGGCGGTATTCCATGATGTTATTGTTAGTACATTTCCTCGCGACTGACTACTGGCCGGCGACTCCCCTGGATGCTACCAGGGTCGACGAGACGATAATACTTGTAGAACGATTTCCGATTGATTTCGTCCCATATCATCACGTGTACCGAAACCGCAGATCACACGAAAGGGGCACATAGATAGGTAAGGGGTACGAAGGACACACTAGACATTGGAAAATTCGTCTTATAATGCAGTTCGTGGCAAATATACTTCGTACTCCCTGTGAATGTAGCAGCAGGTCTTCTTGACGTAGCACGTGATTGGTGATTTTCCACGTACTCGCTATCTTGACTCCTGCTCTTTCTTGATATACGCAAAAGCAAAGTATTCACAAAAATACTCGTAAACAAATAGTTTTTCACGCGGGGCAATCGATCGCTGTTCATACACCGCTGTACACGAAGCGGCAGCGGCAACAGCAATATATGGAACAGCAAAATGAAGAAGCAGCAGCAGCAGGAGCACAGGCCTACACACACATACGCACAACTACCGCTGCTACTTCTGTATGTAGTACTGCTCCTGCTCCTGCTGTGTGTAGGTTACATTCCCTACTTCGAGAATTTGTACACAATACTCGTAAACAAATAGTTTTTTACGCAGGGCAGTCAATCGCTGTTCATACATCGCTGTACACGAAGCGGCAGCGGCAACAGCAACATATGGAACAGCAGAATGAAGAAACAGCAGCAGCAGCAGCAGCAGCACAGGCCTACCCACACATACGTCCAACTACCGCTGCTACTTCGGTAGTGCTGCTGCTGCTCCTACTCTGTGTAGGTTACATTCCCCATTTCCAGAGCGGGACATCTTCGAAAGCGGAACACTTGACAAAGTTCGATCATATAAAAAAGAAACAGAGCGCAAGTGAACTGTAACGAAGGATAAGAGCCGTTTTAGACGTACGCACCCTGGTCTCCAATCCACCTGTCCCTAGTCTCTCACCGCTTCGTAGTTCGTTTCCTTTCCGTACATACATGCTTTCAGGTTGGCTTGCCTCCTTGTCTTCTGGTATCAACAGCTTCCTGCAAAGTACCAGTCTTCTGCCTGTGAACTCCTCCTCGATCCTCCAGTGCTACCACAGATCTCAGTATCAAACCTTCGACAATACCTTGCTGTAACGATCGCTCTACTCAATCTCGCTTCGCAGTCACGCACGCTCAAGTTCTCTTCCATTTTTCCCTCGGATTGGTTTTGTGTTTTGGTTTGTTTTCGGACTAACCAAGAGCGGTGCTCTCTCGAAAGACTGGAGTTGCAGTCTTTAGGAGGCATTCCGCTACGTACGTATTTTACGTTACGTACCTCTAAATCCGCCGCAACACCCCTCCAGCACGGTTTCTTAAGAATACCGTGCTAACCGGGCTGCGGACACACTGGAGTAAGAGTGAGGGCCTTTTCCCACACTTAGTCGTGTTTCGATTGCCGTAAGGCTCGAATGAGTGGCGTCTACCATTTTCATGGAAAGGCGTCACCCCGGGGGTAGGGACCCTGGGTCTTCCGCGTTTCCGCGTTGGGTCCCAGATCGGTACTGCTGGACTTGCTAGAATTTCTCATCAAGCGCACCAGCTGAAAGCCTCTTATCCACCACTTCCCGGCTTTTCCCGTTAACCCGGGTTGGCTGAGGTCTTGATCCTGTTCGCTAGTCGATCTTCGGCTAAAGTCTTCTCCCGCTCTCCATCGAACTCTATTCGCGTTTACAGGGAGCCGGATTACGAATTTCCATATCTCCTAGCTTTCAGCATCTCACGTTCGTTGAGTTCCTCCCAATCTCCGTCTGAGTACCGAACCCGCCAGTACGGTGACTTGTAGTCGAAGATCTTCGAAAGGTGACGCTTCTTATTTCATTCAGCGTCCGCGAATTCCCTCCAGATCACGGTCTCCACGGGGTGTTGTTTCAACGCATGTTCACGGTCGATTGCATCTCTTTCCTTCCGTGTTAGCATCGAAGACGGCCTTGCCCGACACTCCGCTCCGTGATATGTCTCCCACAGTGCATGGAAAACGTCCAGCTGTAAGGGGGTGAAACTGTCTCGCGTCTCTTCCTCGGACAGCCACTGCGACTCTGAACCATCCACGAATCGCCCCTTGTATCGCCACTTCCAAGCGTTGCCCTGACCCATCACAGCCTCTCTGTCTATTAGGGTATACATAGGCGACGCTACAATCGACGGCTCCGCAAGTCCGAAGTCAACTCCCCATGCCAGGTGAGCGAACTCGTCCTCGAAGTCGTGACGGAGGTTGTCCGGACGTAAGTGGAACATCTTGATGTTCACTGCTGACGCTCTCCGTCGGCGAATCCCTCGCCCATTCATCGTGACGATGTAGCTGAGTCCTGGTAAGACAACTTCAGTCACCTCCCAAGGGCCGGTCCAGTGCTCGTGGGCAAGCTTATGATATATTCCTTCCCTTGCCATCACAGACTCTGCCTCCTTCACTAGCACCTTGTCTCCGACAACCACACGGGTTCCTACCGAGGTTCGACCGATTTCAGCATTCCGACTCTCACGAGTTTTCTGCCTGTCATCACGTCTTTTCAATAGAGCCTCCCGTACATCTCGTACCTCCTTGTACGCTTGACGTTTGTCGGCCACGTAACTGTGCATCCCGCCCCTGAAATCACCACCATCGATCTCGGGGTGCGTAGCATCAAGTTGCGTGCGTGCATCACGACCGATGAAAAGACGGAAGGGAGTTGGCTTCCCCGGCACGCGCAGGTCCGGCGTGGTACGATGGATCCACAGTGCCGGCTGTACGTACTCGTCCCATCTGCGTGGCCAGGTCTTGCACAGTTCTCCTAGTGCTTCGTGTAGCCACCCCCCCAGTCTCTCCACCGTCCCCTGCGCACGAGGATGGTCGGCAGGCCCATAGGCGATGGTCACGTTCAACCACTTGCATAAGTGTTGCATCACCTCTGCCGTGAACTCGGATCCCGGATCACTGCGAACA
>MEHQ01003980.1:0-15567 GCA_008828725.1 Saccharina japonica
AAAAAACACGGCCGACAATGAACACAACACATCAGCATTAGCATCAGCAATAGCAGCTAACACCACTACCACCAACAACACAGCCTATCACCTAAAACAGCACCAACAAGGGAAATACAGACAAGAGAGAGAGAGAGAGCGAGCGAGAGAGGGAGAGGGAGAGGGAGAGGGAGAGAAGCCACTGAGCTTACTCCACTGCTTCGTCGTCGTGGCAATAAACAACAACAGCACCACCAACAACAACAACAGCATCCTCACCAACACCAATACCACCAACAACACAACCTACGAACGGCAACAGCATCAGCAACGAAAGAGACACAACAGCCAGAAACAAGACACGAGAGGTCAGATGTTCGGGGGGATCCAAAGCTAGGCGTGCACTGACTTGCACCACCGTTCTCCTGGACACGGGGGGGGAGCATCCAACTTCACTTAACGCAAGGTCGTCTGGACGCGTATATTGAGGTTTCGAAAAGGCGCTGTGGACAGCAGCAGCAGCAGCAGCAGCAGCAGCAGCTGCAGCTGCAACCGACACCGACGCGTGAGGAGAGAGAACCGTTGCACCAGCATGAGCACCGTTTTCCCCCCCATCACAGCAGTGCAGATTTGGGCCACGTTGACCCTTTTAAGAACTGGTCCGACGTATTTGGGGACAAACTACTCGGAATTAAAGTAGGGTAAGTTTTTTTTCAGTTCTGAACTAAGAACTGGTCCCACGTGCTTGGGAACAAACTACTCGGAATTAGAGTGGGGTAAGTTTTTTTCAGGTACGAATGGGTTAAGGTAGAGACAGACCCCTTCCGCATTATACAATTTTAAAAAGTGATACACCCACCTCCCCGTGCCCCACAGCCAAGACCGGGAGAGAAATCGCGGCCGACGTGGAAAAAAAAAAGAAGTCCATTTGGTACATGCACATATACACATACCTCGTATATACTCATAATTGACATCGTAGTTCCATCTTGACATAAAAACGACTATTAATAGTAATACAATAAAAACGCTCTGAAAAAAAGTCATCCAATAATAGTAAATAAAGAAAAAACGCGCTCACCTGCGAGAGAAGCTCCTTCGCAGATTCCGCCCTCCGCATGCACGCCTCCGTATCGGTTTTCTCCTTGATCTGAGCGGCGTTGTTGGGGTCCACCGAGAGTCCCGACTGCACCGCCGAGATAGACTCTCGGAACCGGCCCTGGGTGTGTTGCGGGTATTGTGGTAGTTTTAGTTATTGTTAGCTCTGCAGTATTAGTTTTAGTTAGCTCTAAACTATAACTTTTAGTTAGTTTTAGTTAGCTCCAAACTATAACTTCTTAGTTAGCTCTACAGAGTACTAGCTTTAGTTAGCTCTACAGTAGTAATAGTTTGACACAAGAGTGTTGGTGCGGGAGACGGTCGGAGGGAAGAGGGGCCGCGACGTGACCCCCCCCCCCCCCGCGCGCTCAATTAATTGGGGGATGTCGTCCATATGCAAGTCCGCCTCACAGGCAGTTCTTAACAGGATGCAGCTCACCCTCCACGCGACTCGCCCAATACCCCAGGGTGCTTCGCGCTTGGTGCAAGCAATGTCTGCCTGGTCGGTGAAAGCCGGACATGCCCCGTCCCGGCGTTGTAGGGATGTGAGGGTCTATGGTCATACGACTGCGGTCATGCATGAATATCGAGTACACCCCCGCTACAATGCGCCCCGCTCCCGTTATAAGGGGCATCACCCCCTTTATAAGGCGAATCGCCCCCCTTCATAAGACGCATCACCCCCTTTATAAGGTGCATCACCCCCTATACCCCCGTTATAAGGCGCATCGCCTCCCTTTATAAGGCACATCACTCCCCTTTATAAGGCGCATCGTCCCATTATCGTCCCCCTTTATAAGGCGTCTCACTCCCGTTATAAGGCGCACCACCCCCTTTATAAGGCGCATCACCCCCGTTATAAGGCGCATCGCTCCCCTTTAATAAGGCGCATCACCCCCCCCTTTATAAGGCGCATCACCCCCTATATAAGGCGTATCACCCCCGTTATAAGGCGCATCGCCTCCCTTTATAAGGCGCATCGCTCCCCTTTATAAGGCGCATCACCATTTATAAGGCCCGCCATTCCCTTTATAAGGCACATCACCCCCCCTTAATAAGGCGCATCTCGCCCTTTATAAGGCGCATCACCCCCCCTTTATAAGGCGCACCACTCCCCTTAATAAGGCGCATCGCTCCCCCTTTATAAGGCGCATCGAGGCACATCCTGGCATCTGGTAAATAACAACGCGTTCGTTAAGACTCACCAGCTTCTTCAGCGCCATGGCCTTCCGGAATAGCGCGTTGTGGAACTGGGGGTTCAGCTCCACCGCTCGGTCGCAATCCGCGATCGCCTGTCAAAAAGGTGTTGCAGGAGTTGTACACGGTGTAGGCGTTACATTACAGGCATTGTATACAGGCGTTTTAGAGGTGTTGCAGGCGTTATATAGTGTGAGCGATGTAGGCATGTTATAGGGGGAGTGTAGGTGTTTTAATCCATATAGGCGATGTATATAATACGCACCTGGTACAGAGGCGTTTTATAGGCGTTATCTATATAAGACGTGCGTTATGTGCAGGTAGGTGCATCCTGCAAAGTTTTTTGTGCAGGCTGTGTGTGGCCAATTCCATCCTTGCCCGTCGACCCAGACCAAGCCAACCCCAGACACACCCCTAACCCTAACCCTAACCCCAACCCCTTGGGGAGCACGAGGTCGGCAGGTGCAGGCACGCGGCTCCGCCGCGTGTTTTGATGGCGTTTTTCCAAAAAAAAAACATGCGGCCCAAAAGGCCAGCCTCACCCATTGAAACCAGCAGCCTGCACAAAAAACTTTGCAGGATGCACCTGCACATAGTACGCGTCTCTATATATAAAGGTGTTTTATAGACTTAGGCGTTTCATAAGCGCTGTATAATACGTATCATAGGCAGTATTTCCGTTGAAACCAACGAGGGTCCAACGTACCGAAGGGCCACGTCGGCACGTGAAGGAAAGCAGTCAGTCAGCACGTCAAGCAACCCCCCATGCAGAGACGGCGAATGTATATCACGCATCACGCATCACGAGAGATACAGAGAGATACCTTATCTGTCCGTTGGAGGACATTCTACCGGAACGCGAACTAGTCCAGGAAATTCGCACTGAGAGACAAATATACATATCATACATATGGACACGTACTCGTATATAGACAAATAAACATTGTTAGCAACACACTTGAGACTTGGACTCAAGACTATTTTTATAGGACCAAGACTAAGGGGGTGGCTAAGACCAACATATCATAGCTCACGGAAGGGGAAGGATAACATAGGAATACAGCAGTACCTCGAGTAGCACCACTTCGTGTCACGCTAATCACACCACTACTATTACTGCTGCTGGATACTCCTCCTGCTGTTTTGCTGCGGTTCAAAAACGACACTACTTACACCCAACAAACAAAAAACACTTGTCCATACGAGCTGGGCCAGCCATAACACGGATTTTCTGTTGTGAGCTTATAGCGCCGCCAATTTTGCGAGTTAGACTTAGAAATTTGGCAGAGATGATCCTGACATATTATTGGAGATGCAAAAAAAAACAGTGTATGGACTTTTCTTAACTTTTCAAAAACTCGACTCGATTTCGCCGAGATATCCGCGAAAACCCAAAAGTACCAAAAAAACTGTTTTTTTACCAGACTTCGACGCTAATTTCACATGACAGCTAACTCCGTGTCATCCCTTTTTTTCATTTTTTTTTCGGACTAGTTATGACCACTTTTTCATTTTTACAGATCGTTGGATCGGTCATATATCCTGAGGAAAAAAAAGAAGAAAAAGGGATGACATCGAAAAGGTTGATTGCTACTTAAGGAACACCGTGTCAAAAAATCACGTCAAAACACGCATTATTGAGCGGGGAATAGCCGATTGACTGTTCTAGCAGAGTCTTGGCTGGCCCAGCTCGTATATACGTACTACTTTACTGGGAGACCATAGTAAATGGAACCAAATATTTCGAGTAAAAATAGGAAATGTATATATATATATATATAGGTGTTCGTGTGTACCGTAGGGGACCGTAGGTCCTATTCACTACCATCCCCCCTAATCCATCATGCTACGGTAAGGACCGTTTCGGTGAAAAATATGAAATACCAGACGGTCACTAAATTTGTGGACAGAGTGGCATCCAACACCAAGGAAGGTACTGGTCATCTAGAGCCTAGAGCAAGAAGGTGTTCGGTGTTACAGTCTTGGGGAGGCGTTCAGTTTTGGGGACGCCACGACCACGACCACACGACCACGAAAAAAAACAATCACGACGGCAACGATGACGAGGGGGGGGGCATCGATGTCATCAGCATAGTAGTAGCAGCAGCGCCGCGTCCAACCAGCACGGATCACGCTGCCACCGTTGCTACTACTGCTACTGCTTCTACTGCTCTGTACTACATAGCATATAGCGCCAGGAAAAGCGCAATAGTATCGACATAGTCTACTGCTGCACTGGTGTACTAGTGCGCGCAACCATGCAGTGTCCGTGGCAGGTTACGCGACACAAGACAGCCACCGCCGAAAAAAATACAAGAACTAAAAAACGCGACTCACTGCTGTAGTCTATAGTCTAAGCATTTTACACTAATAATTTAACTCATGACAATATTCCTTTGACTCATGAAGACATTAACCAGCTTAATGATCCCCGCCCCCCCACGCCCCCGTCCCACCTGCTCGTATCCCAGGATCATCACGTACGACGCCGCGCGGTTGCCGTAGAGAGCCGCGATCGCTGACACGTCCATCTCCTCGCCAGCCTCGCCAGCACTGCCCCCCTTCTCATCCTTCTCGTCCTTCTGAGCGAGACACGCTTCGATGCCCTCCGTGTACACGCCGATTGCTCCTCGGTAGTTCTTTGACTAAAACAAAAAAAACAAAAAAACAAAAAATACACAATAGGGAGAGAAAATCAAGGCAAGGCGAGGCAAAGCAAGGAAAAGCCACGCAGTGAGCAATCAGGAACTGGGCGTGGGGGGGGGGGGGTGGAAGCGTCCAAAGGTCCTTGGACAACAAGGATCAAATCCAATAACAGTAGTGTCATACCCGCGAAACTACCCACCCTATCAAACACACCCTCAAGCAAGAGTTCATGAGTAGGGTGCATGGACAACGAGTGGGTGTATAGATAAAAGACTGGGTGGATGGTCAATGGGTGGGTGGAAGAAAGGAAGGAAGGAAGGAAGGAAGGAAGAAAGGGTGAGAGAAGGAGAAGGTGAGCCTATTTTTCGCTGGAAAAAACAGCGATACATCTACTCAAGCACAAGACAGCAGTACGAGTAGTGCTACAGTAAAAACAAAACTACATGTATGCCACGGGTACAAAAATACTCCCGAGGGTGCAATATTGCTACGCAGAAGACGTGACAGCAATAATTAGAATGGCAGCCGACTTCAGCATTCCGAGCATGCCAGGAAGGGAGCGATCGTCGTAAGAAACACCCGTGGCGACTATTACTGGGGGGCCATAGTAAATAGGGACCAAATATTGTTAGTAAAAATATGCTACATATATAGGTTTTTGAGTGTACGGTTGGTCCCATTTATTGTGACCCCCCGCAATATTAACGGTCGTCTAAACACCTCTGCGAACAGGGCAGGACGGACGACCACAGCTTGTGCAACTGGTAATACTGGTACCTGGTACGAATGAATACCATTTTTTTTTTCAGGGCAGTCAGTCGTTCGGGGCAGTCCTCTTCAGGCGGCAACGATTCTTGACGGTCGGATTTTTTTTCCCGCGGGAATTTTCTCCGACGACTTGCCCTCTGATATTTCATTTTATTATGTTTTATGTCTTGCGCACCCCTTTACATCTTGGGCTGAACGAGTGAACTAATCCTCGCCCTCCTGCCTTTCTTTCGCCATACCATACGAGTATGATACAAAAACGGTAGTAGCTCAGATCCGACATCTTGACCCATTCGGAACTGAAAAAAAATGCCCCAGACTAACTCCAAGCAGTTTGTCCCCAAAAATTCGTGGGACCAGTTCGTAAGGGGTTAAAAGAAAGAGCCCAACCCCCGTGTGACATGGAGAAGTTTGGTACACTATTGATAGATAGTAGCGAGAAAACGATCGCTATCCTAGGAGATAGATGGTGGCCACAGGCGGCGCACACAGGAGGGGGATAAGATTAGCAAAACGTTTCTATGTAATACATGAAGACAACGTAATGAGCGCCCAACTACAGTAGTTGGAGGTGTCTTTTATTAGTTATTAGGAGTAGGGACGGTGCTCCGTCTTCTCCAAAGGGATGCGTGGTCAATGCTCAAATGACTAAGGAAAGAAACAAATGAGTACGCCCTCCCCCCCCCTCCAGTTTTCGTGCTTCTCCAAACCTCACGCAACGCACCCAGTCCCACCGCCGGTAAGGGGTACAGGGTACTAACGCGCATCGTTCCTTAACACGAAAACAAAAAAAATGCGCATGCAAATGTAAGTGTCAGCATCGCCACTTCTTCCTTTGCCCGTCGACGCTCGTCGACCCGAGTCGAACTGACTGCTGTGCTTACTCGCGCTTTACGTCGGATCTACACATATATACAAAAAGCAAGCCCTTTGGGCTTTCCGTTCGTTACTCGTATGGATAATACATACCACTCTGTACCGAAAGATAAGCACCTTTTGTACAGTAATATTCAATAAATACGGTGCTTATATTTCGGGACAGAGTGGTATATCATACGAGTATATAGTGCCGAAAGGAAAAGTCTCAAAATAACGCCTCCATTTGGGGACTCCAAATACCAACCGTACGTAAAGAGACTTTATGAGCAGTCGCTATTTAGGAACTCGCGCTAAGCAGCAGGATATTTGCAGCTATGAATACTGCTGTCGTCAACTTTTGTGCGTAGATGGACGCCTTCAGGCAACCACTCGGAATCTGGAAATCTCGAAAGGGGTCCCCTCGTATTTGTATAAGGCGCCGTCCGAATTAGAAAAAAACAACGAATGCGCTCCCTAAAAAGGGCGGTATACAAAAATTGCAGTGTTACGAACCCAAGCACTTAATTAACCCTTTCAGAACTACAAAAACTTATCCGACACTAATTCCAAGTAGCTTGTCCCCAAAAACGTGGGACCGGTTCTTAACCCCTTGAGAACTGGTCCCACGAATTTGGGGATAAACTACTTGGAATTAGTGTGAGACATTTTTTTTTCAGTTCTGAATGGGTTACGTAAGGGATTTTTGAGTACTATTGCGGGGGACCATACGAAGTATTAAATAGGACCGAATATTGTTATTAATAGTAAAAATAGGAAAATATGTAGGTTTTTGTGTGTACCGTACCGTAGATCCTATTTACTAGTGTTTACTATGCCCCCCAGTAATACTGACAGCAGTACGAAATAGTGGCATTTAGCGATAGTGCTATATATACTCTTAACAATAATATGATTACAAATATAACCATATAACAGGTGCGCTTAGTAGGGTATGTGATTTCGGGTACCTGGGTACCTACCAGGTATTAAAAAATTAAAAAAACAACAGCTGTGAGCTCGAGGATTTCGTCGAAGCTCATCTTTGCTTCGTAGCTGAGTGTAATACTTCGATCGCGCGTACTTACGGATTTTATATGTCCTACACTACCTACAGTTCGGTACGAGTAGAGTATGTTATTATCGTACATAAACTCCACAAAACATAATGAATCCAAGGGTATGTTATGTTCGGTAGAGCATACCGGTACCGAGGGGATTTTTGGTGGGCGCCCTGAACGTGCCGGAGTGTCGGGTACCGGTATTGATTGAGGTCGTACCGAACGTACCGAAGTGTCGGGTACCGGTATTGAAGTTGACTGCTGAAATCTTGAAAGAATGAATAAATTGATTAACGTTAGCCGCCCACGTCAAGTCAACAGCAGTCAGCCAGTCAGTCAGTCACTTCTTGACTCTGATTATCTTACTCACTACCAGGCACCAGTGCACCGGTAGGTATACTTGCTGTACATACCGGGGTAACAACAGTAGTACGCAGTGCTGCCAAACGATGAGCACCACTCACATAGGCTTGAAACCAGTCCTCGCAAAAACAGCTTAAAAGCAAATGTTCAGGACCACAGCACCACAGCACTACGAGTCTCCGTACACACATGTGTGCTCCTACTTTTGTTGCTGCAGTTGAAGCACAGGTATATTTACAGCAGCATCGCGCCACGCCTCGGCTGCAAGTAGTTTGTACGCGTACGGGTACACACTGATCTACATGTATACTCACACTCTACCGCCGTGCAACAGCAGTTAACAGCATCAGCATTGCTGTGGCGGGGTACCCGTGGTACCCTAATAATATTAGTATTATTAGGGGGTACGACCGGTAAATCTATGTAGCCAGTCAGCTAACGGCTAACCACGGATACGAAGTACCTGGTACTGCAACAAGCAGCAGTAAAGGTCCCCCAAAAATAAAGGCGGTCCAAGGAAAGAGGTATCCCGATATAAGGCGGTCAAAATCGCTTGGCGCGACTGGGGGAATGCATTCGCAACAATGGAATGAATAATGCGGCTTCCCTCGATAAGGCGGTCATATTGCTCAGAGCCACACCAATCACCGCCTTGGCCTTACTCAGGGATCCCTACTAACTACTGTGTTGTACGCACGTACTGCTGTGTTGCATTTGGTAGAGCTGCGAGTCGGCACGATCCAAGTCGCCAACCAACTATTGTAGCTAGTAGTCGGACGACGTAAAAGTCAGTTGTTTCTCGGGTCTCGCACCTGCTAGCCAACTATCCAACTTAGTGGGTTTCCCCACTATTAATAGCAGAAAGTTTTATTTAACGCGTTTGGGACCCAGAGGTACCGGGAACAAGTAGAAGCGCCCCATCGGGGGTGTGGTGTGGTGCGGGATGCTCGCGCTCTCCAAACGCGGGGGGGGGGGGGCTATATGGGCTATGACCCTCCAAACAAACTCTTTTTTTTGGACTGTCATAGCCCATATAGGGGAAAGCAGCATCGAATGCCTTCCACTTCAGCACCTCGCGACACACAATAATCGTGGTTGGTCCACTGCTGCCTGTGCTTTGCTAACTTCTTCAGGGGAGTCGTTCGCACCATCCCCCGTCTGCCAAGGCGATCGTTGTATCGTCGTTGCAACGGGGCTCGTGCGTACTGTTGTCCTCCATCCACACTTGGCTTCCGTGGAGGCAGCACTACTACTGTGGACGAGCCCAGGGCGCCAGGACAGCAACCGTCTTCGCAGACGGCGGGTGATGATGGGATGGTGCGCACGGTCCACCTCAAGCCGTTAGCCGAGCACTACCGCCGTAGTGTCCACCACCATAAGGTGTGTCGCGAGGTGCCGGAGGAAGGCCCCCGTAGAGGGCCGGCTTAGGCGTCTAAAAGCAGCAACACCCTTGGCCGGGAAAGCAACTCTCAAGGAAAAAAAGGTTAAGGCACGCCTATCAATAGCGGCGAGAGGGCCAACCAACCAACGGGGTGGGGTCATCATGACCATCATGACCAGCATCGAAGCCTTCCATCCACGGCGCGTCGCGACACACATCGTGGTGGGTCACTGCTAGGTAGTATATGCTCTGCTAACTTCGTCAGGAAAAAGTCGTCAAGCAAGTTATATATGTAGCAGAGCATGTGCAGTGAGTGACCACTACGATGTGTGTCGCGAGGTGCCGGAGTAAGGCTCACGACTCATCTGACTCATGATCCGTTGGTAAGCCCCGCCGCCCTTAATGCCTTATTTCTTGCCTTACGAGCCCGTTCCCAGCTGAGGGTTGGTTGCCTTCGGAGCGATGTCGTCCCTTATGTGCCTTACTTCCCCATCTTTTGCGCACCAAAGTAACGCCGTTATACCTGCGTAAACTCCCTAAAACCCGGGAACGGAGCCACCTGGGGCTGTACATAAGGCAAGCCTACGGCATTTTGTCGTATGCCCCTCGCCTCCAAAGGGTCATAGCCCATAGTAAGGTTCAAGTAAGGCAATTGACGCATGAAGACGTACTCAATATTCCAGGCACGAAAAAGGCGCTTAAAGCTTGGCCTTAATAACAATTTATCTATATACCAAGACTTTACGATACATTTTATGAACCGTGCTCGTGGTCTCTCGTGCTTTACCACCCTGTGTGATGGCGATGGGCTCAGTAAAAGAGAATTCGGGGAAGTCTCAAGCCTGCGGTACAGCACCATCTGCAGCAGTATATACGATATACGGCATAAAAGGCCGTGCGTACGTACGTAGTACTGGTACAAGGGTGAGTGCACCTTACACGTACATACCCCCCCCCCTGGGGACGTACATACCCCCCCCCTGTGGGTGCGTGCCCGCGCCGCTTCGCACGACCGACGCCGTTCGTAATTATTAATACCTTAGTATTAATAGTACGTAATCGTAATCGTCACTATTAATATTGATGACCTCTGGTAAACTGGTAAATGTTCGTGAGGTTTTCAAGAGCCAAAGGGGTTACGTGTACGATATATCGCATATCGCGTCCCTCTTTGGTGAAATCAACTACCGGTATTAAGAACTAGCATTAATTAAGCCCTTAAGAATTGGTCCCACGTATTTGGGGACAAACCACTTGGAATTAGTGTGGAATAATGTTTTCAGTTCTGAATGGGTTTAAGTATTTAACAAGTACAACCAATCCCCCCTATACTCGTGCTCGTGCTATGTATTAATACGAGTAATATAGCGTTCCTCTTTTGCTACGACTAAGTAAATAAAGTACAACCAACCCCCACTACGAGTGCGTTTGTGTTCTTCACATTAAACCGTCCTTTCTACCCGTCGACATCCAGCACACTGTTATAAATAAGGATTACCCTGGGCTGGGCAATCGATCGATCTAGCTCAGCAGGTAATACTCACATTTGACGTCGTCGAGGACACGGGTTCGAATCTCACTTCGAACGTTTCTTTTATAGAAACGCTTGCGCGTGCGTCCCTAAAAGAACACGTCTCCCTGGTTCCCCAGATATTGAAAAGAAGCGGGTAATACGGTACCGAAGTCCCAAATATCCCGCGGTCAACGTACGGCCGTATGCGGTACCGAAGTCCCAAATATCCCGCCGTTCAGAGGGAGAGTGTTAATAGAGTGTTATAAATAAGGATTACCCTGGGCTGGGTACATAATCGATCGATCTTTTACCCCTATAGCTCAGCAGGTAATACCCTCACAACACCCAGTGTGTGTGCCTGTGCCGATTCTTCGTCCTAGAGAGATTCGTACCAGTTCTGTGGTCACAAAAACGAGTACTCTGTACTACTATTGGATCCCTATTAATAGAAGCATACCCGGTCGCCCCGGTAGTGTAGTGGTCAGCTTCAAAGACTACTACCATTGGTACCCAGGATCGAATCCCACCGTGGTGAGAGATTTTGTCTTTATTTGAAAAAATAAAAAGGAATCAATTGCTGAGAGCGCCTTCGTGGCGTGGGTAGGCGGAATCCGACGCAAGTCGACGAGGGAAGAAAGTGCTGAAACCTTCTCGCGATAAAAATGCAAGGCAAGAACCGTAGTGGGGGGGGAGGGAGAAGAGCCTACTTTGTGACCCCGGATCTGAGTTACGTCCAGGAAGGAGAGAGAAAGGAAGAGCGAAGATAATAAATGGGATGGACAAAAAAAAAAAAAAAAAAAAACCTCGTACGTACATAAATGGTTAGTTTAATACAGTACCTGTGTTGACCAATGAAAAGCGAATTTGAATTTTATTTTTTCCAAATTGAATTTATTTTATACTCGCTAATTCGGGCCCCCCGCTCATAAGAAACCAGAAATCGGTCTTATAGGCTGACTTTCTTATTTGAGAAAGAGATGTGTCCCACACTAACTTCAGTACAATAGCTGTCGACTTTCTTATTTCCCCCGTAATGTTTAGGGCCCGTATTAACGAAGAAGAAAAAAAAACAATTTGGATTTTTTTTATTCAAATCCGCTTTTAATTGGTCAACACACGCACCAGCACCAAAGATTAGGATCTTGGGGCATAAAAATTGGTGCTGGTGCGTGTGTTGACCAATGAAAAGCGTATTTGAATTTTATTTTTTCCAAATTGAATTTTTGCTGTCTTCGTTAAGATGGGCCCTTAGGGCCCGTTTTAACGAAGAAGAAAAAAAAACAATTTGGATTTTTTTTATTCAAATCCGCTTTTAATTGGTCACCACACGCACCAGCACCAAAGATTACGATCTTGGGGCATAAAAATTGGTGCTGGTGCGTGTGTTGACCAATGAAAAGCGTATTTGAATTTTATTTTTTCCAAATTGAATTTTTGCTGTCTTCGTTAAGATGGGCCCTTAGGGCCCGTTTTAACGAAGAAGAAAAAAAAACAATTTGGATTTTTTTTATTCAAATCCGCTTTTAATTGGTCACCACACGCACCAGCACCAAAGATTACGATCTTGGGGCATAAAAATTGGTGCTGGTGCGTGTGTTGACCAATGAAAAGCGTATTTGAATTTTATTTTTTCCAAATTGAATTTTTGCTGTCTTCGTTAAGATGGGCCCTTAGGGCCCGTTTTAACGAAGAAGAAAAAAAAACAATTTGGATTTTTTTTATTCAAATCCGCTTTTAATTGGTCACCACACGCACCAGCACCAAAGATTACGATCTTGGGGCATAAAAATTGGTGCTGGTGCGTGTGTTGACCAATGAAAAGCGTATTTGAATTTTATTTTTTCCAAATTGAATTTTTGCTGTCTTCGTTAAGATGGGCCCTTAGGGCCCGTTTTAACGAAGAAGAAAAAAAAACAATTTGGATTTTTTTTATTCAAATCCGCTTTTAATTGGTCACCACACGCACCAGCACCAAAGATTACGATCTTGGGGCATAAAAATTGGTGCTGGTGCGTGTGTTGACCAATGAAAAGCGTATTTGAATTTTATTTTTTCCAAATTGAATTTTTGCTGTCTTCGTTAAGATGGGCCCTTAGGGCCCGTTTTAACGAAGAAGAAAAAAAAACAATTTGGATTTTTTTTATTCAAATCCGCTTTTAATTGGTCACCACACGCACCAGCACCAAAGATTACGATCTTGGGGCATAAAAACAGCACCAATTTTTATGCCCCAAGATCCTAATCTTTGGTGCTGGTGCGTGTGTTGACCAATGAAAAGCGGATTTGAATTAAAAAAAATCAAAATTGAATTTTTTTCTTCTTCGTTAATATGGGCCCTTAGGCTGAGTTTCTTGTAGGGCACTTTCTTATGAGAGGGCCGGTAGTGTATGTATGCTACGATGCTTCCCCAGTAAAAACTCAACACGAGTGGTATACGATCAAGGTACGGTAAACTTTTCTGGAAAAATGCTCCTCGACGGCGGTGCCGATTTTGCTTGATTCGCTCTCGGCTTTAGTCAGAAAGTCGGCTGTAGTCGGCTAGCGAAGCAAGCCGACTTGACGACTAAATTCAGTTGTATACGAGTACGAGTCGGCGTCAAGTCGGCGTCAAGTCGGCTAACGCCGCCGCCTAGCGAATACTGCATACTGCTGTACCTTGCAACTCGTAAACTTCGGGAATTTCGTACGCAGAGGTCGTTCTGTATTTCGCCGCATCGGCACGATTTCCGACGGCATCGATGGTCGATGGTATAATTATACCTATGAAATATATAGAGAGTCTACAGCAGTAGTTACGTATAGAGTACGTGGTCCATTATCAGCTGCATCTGGTACAAAACTGAGAAAAGCAGTTCAAGGACTACTTTCGCCTTTGCCTCGCTTGCTTCTTCTTCGTCTACCAGCAGGGTTAAAGACTGCTGTATATAGGCAGGTTGCTGCTGCTGGCTGTTGCTGCTGCTGCTGCTGAGTGTTTCGTATATAAAGCAGCACCGACGGGAGTCCGAGCAAATAAACTATATACGAGGACACCAGTACCGGCAGCCTACACCAGTATGCACTACTGCTGTACTGAACACTGCTGCAGTACACCAGTAGTCTACGGCTACAGCAGTAGTACTGCTGCTGCCGTACTCGTCGTATACCCAACTGGTACTGCTGGTGTACACTGCGAACACTGCTGGGTCTCGTACGTGCAGGTAGAAAACAGAATTTTCCACGGCAATAATAATCGCGAAACACGAACAAATAAATAACGCGGCGAGAGGAATCGGGACTGCGGAGAGCCGGACACTTTCCCTCTCTCTCTTGCTCTCATATCTCATCACTGCCTCCCTCCTCCTCCTCCTCCTCCTCCTGCCCTATGTACGTGAAACACAGAAGCACACTTTGACAAGAGAGGGCATGACAAATTGCTCTGATCATGGCCACCCCCCTCCCCTTCCGACGTCTAGAACAAACAGGAGCAGTAGCCTACAGAGCAGCCTACGTATGATACAAGCAGTCCAAATACATCAGCAGACGTAGTTTTCGGGGATCGGTGCTAACACTATGTTCGAAAATATAAGTACCGTTTGTATATTCATATTAATACGTGAACGGTGATTATAATTAAGAACATAGTGGTATCTCTCTTTACCTCTGTCGCCCACTCAAAATGACCTGTGGGCAAGATCCTGGCCAGCCTGCCTGTGCAGTGCGTGCAGCCCCCCTGCAAGCGGGCCAGAGCCTCGAAGACGTGCCACGTAGCGTGAGGGCATCGTCCGGAAATGAGGCGGAGACGCTCGCCTCACCGAGGAGGCCAGTACACACCCCAGTGCATTTCTCTACTCTGCATCTCTATGCTTTAATTGACACACAGGGCAGCAGCAACACGCGGGCGATCTCTTGCAACCACCACTCGACGCACAGGCAGCACCAACCGCTTTCTATTCAAGGGCTGGGCGGGAGGGGGGGGGGGGGTGCTTTGCTTCTGCTGGGATGCAGCAGTAGAAGTCCCCACTACTGCACGTCATCTTCTCGTACCTTGTACAGATTGCCGGCCTTGGCCTTCCACTCTTGAGGGGTCAAAACCACCTCCACCACCTCCTCCTCCTCCTCCTCCTCCTCGTCCTCCTCCCCCTCCCCATCCATCATCTCATCTCCCGAGGTATCTTGCACCATCTCGTCGTCCGAGTCCGGCACGTACTCCGCTTCGGCCGCCATGCTCTCTGCTACCCCTTCTTCAGCAAAGAGGAGGGGTGGTCTCTCGGCCCTGCTGTAGCTGCTGGGTGGGACAGCAGAGAACCGAGGCGAGAGCAAGCTTGCTTGGCTTGGCGGACTACTACTGCGGACTTTGTTGTCAGGTGTTGCTTCTTGTTGACAGAAACGAGTCGCCTTTTTTTTACGTATGAAATCCTCCCACTCTCTTTCTCGTTCAAAATAAAATCTGCCGAGAGAGAGAACGAAGAACGAACTGAAAAAAAAAAAGAGAGAGCCGCGGGGAAATACATATAACGGCAAGTAATATTTCAACCAATGATAGCGCGTGATGTTAAGCATCCGTCAACGACGTCACGACCGTCAGTCAACGTCACGTGTCACGTGTCACGTGTCACGTCATTCAACGTTTGTTTGTAAAAAGATCGATATCTTTGGTATCATACAATATCCAACCTTGCACATACAGAGAGTTACCGTACTTTTGAATGTCGTAACAGGTGGAGTTT